>JAVGVS010000682.1:0-122500 GCA_032718565.1 Distichodus sexfasciatus | reverse complement strand
CTGTACCCTTGTGTGATATTTTACGACACAAACAGAGGGGAAATGTCTAATTATTGGCCAAAAAAATATCGGCGGCATCTATCGGCCATCGGCTGACCCTGACTTCTAAATATCGCCGTCGGCTTCAGAAAAAGCCATATCGGTCGACCTCTATCCAGGACGTCCTGCGCTACTCAGATTTCTCATAGTTTGATGTGTAAATGCTGCCACTGTCTTGAAATGAGAACATTTCTGATGAAAACTGACTAGAATTTGTACTGGTTTAGCTTTATGTCGTATAAAAGTGCTGGACCTGTAGCGTGTGTTTTATTGATGTTCTGAGTTGTTATTCTCTAGAGACATTCTGTGGTTTAGTTTTTGAAGAACAATCAGGTTAGTGCAGGTGGAAACTCTTCGTTATCCATTTGGAATCGAACTGGATATAGAATAATATCTCTAACATTATTGAATGGAATAAATATTTTTTTTTGATTAATGGAAAATGAAGAAATACTGAAGTTCTGTCCATTTTTGGTCTACTTGTGACCTACAACTCATTTTTGACTCATTTCTGGGACATTTTTGCCAGGAGGGCGTTCCGTATGAGAGCCGCGGCACCATAACGAGCATCAAGAATAACGATGTTTTTGGTGCAGTTTGAATCGAGGCTGTTGGGAAGAACACCTGGCAGGGGTTAAACCTCTCAGGTAAGACGACAGTGGTGAACGTGAGAATCTTGGTGTAAACTGTGGGTTTGAAGAACACATTTCTTCTTAAGAGCGCTCGGTGAACGAGGCCTGACGTCGTGCAGATGTTCCATGAGGGTGAATTTCTATTACGCCTCCTTCTGTGAGGATTTGTCGTTACGTTATCCGTCCCGTCTCTCCGCCGTCACGCTCCAGCGCTCTCACACCCCTCCGTCTGTTCGTCCGCAGGTTCTGGCAGAAGGAGTACGTGGTGGCGGTCAGCATTAACGACTACCTGGACGTGTACTGCCCATACTACGAGAGCCCGCAGCCGCACAGCCGCATGGAGCGCTACATCCTCTTCATGGTCAACCACGACGGCTACCTGAGCTGCGAGCACCGCATGAGGGGCTTCAAGCGCTGGGAGTGCAACCGGCCCCAGAGCCCCGACGGACCTCTGCGCTTCTCCGAAAAGTTCCAGCTCTTCACCCCGTTCTCACTGGGCTTCGAGTTCCGCCCCGGGCACGAGTACTACTACATCTGTAAGTACACGCCTGCACACGAGGGCTGTAGCGATACGTCAGTCGACATCGGCACGACGATTCAATGCTAAACCATCCTGTAGCGTCAATATCGGCCGCCCGTTGCTCCTTCACGGGCGGGTTAAACGCAGAGGTCACATGTGGTCGTGGTGCTGCGCTGCGTTCACAGTCACAAATAATCATTCACTGATCACGGTGGGGGTTCGCGTCCCAAAAACCACACATCAAACAGTACAAAACAGTACCGTACTGAGACAAAGGAAGACAACGCTAGAGGTTTGTTGTTCGGCTGCTAAGACTATGAGAGAAGAGAGCTGACCACTATCTTAAGTGCAGCTTGTTCCTGATTTTTGGAGTAGAAGTGCAGCGTCTCCTCGTCTCTCATATTTAGGGGCTGTAGCGAGCAGGAGCTGGGTGATGTTAACGAGCCGTTTCAGGCAGACACACCGTAGTATAAGAAGCATCTAGCAGTGTAGCCTCGTTAAAGCCGTCGCTGATGAAAATGCGTCCGTGGTGTGGTTCCCACACCTTTGACAAGGAATACATGCTGTAACTCTTACAGGTGGCGGGAAACGTCTCACATGCTTTATCACGATGAAATCCTGACTCCCGCAGCCTGAAACACGTCCTCCCGATATCTCTCGGCTTTGAAGATCCACATTTTTGTCCATACGGGATTACATAAAGCTCAGAGCCGGCGTAAACACACTCACCTGCCGCACACACACACAGGCAGGCAGAGAGAGAGAGAGAGACGCCACGACAGGAGACAACTACTAAATGTTCTAATAATGAATGAATTATACGTATATAAATATAATGATCATTTATATTGCAGTGAAACCTCAAGTCAGATTCCTCGTAAGCATTACTTTACTTGGTCAATAGAACTGATGCTGCGGAGCCAGCTGTGTTTGATGTGTGTGTGTGTGTGTTTGATGTGTGTGTGTGTGTTTGATGTGAGAGTGTGTGTGTGTGTGTGCTGCAGGGAGTGGAGCCGCGTGTGTGTGTGTTTGATGTGAGAGTGTGTGTGCAGGCCGGTCAGGAAGCCCCCGGGGCGCTGGTGTCTCGTACAGCAGCATCTGAGTTTTACAGCAGGACTGATGTTGAGCCGCTTCATTTACACTTTTATTTACCCGGAGCACAACGTACCTGAGCCCCGCTGAGATATTTACATTTAACACACACTGCAGACACAAGTAGACGGGCGTGTGCTGCAGAAGCTGCCTCGAAAACAGACGTAAAGGGGGGAAAAGGAGAGATGATAAAGACTGTTTCTAGATGTTACAGTTCAATAGTTACAGTTAAACCATCAGTTGTTAAATTCATGTCAAGTTCTTATCAGGAACGGGTTAATCACAAGAAAAGTAATAGCACAGGTCACCTGGATGGAGACGCCCCCTTGAGGACAAAATAGGGAATGACAGTCTTAATGGTGGCACCCCCTGTGGCTAAAATGTGACCCTCCACGGCAAAACCAGTCGCTTGTCGCAAATTTTCAAAATGGAGTTATGATGTTTTGATGAAAGGGCATAAATCAAGCTTCAAAACGATACCTATGTGGAACGAACGGGACGACATATGACTGAGATATCAACATTCAAAGGAGTCGGGTTTCTCCTGTCACGCCAAGTGAGAAACGGAGAAATCTGCCGTCGAAGTCGACTATCGCCGTAGCGCTCACAGACGCTCGGTGCGGTCGCGGCTACGTTTGCATTTACGCTAGCCTACGCTGCATTCACAGCCACACGGATAGCCTACCTGCGTTAGTTTAACTGAACTCGGGAGACGGAGACGGATTCCGGAGAAATATCTTCACGCTAGTCAACCAGTGGATTTACCGTAAATATTGAAGTAGAGCGGTCAAAACACAAACTTTTAACATTCTGCTGGAATTGAATTCCTCACCTCAAGAAAGTCACGTTTTTAGGATGGAAAGGGGAAGTTTTTCAGCCAAATTTATTCCCAACAGTACAGTATAGACCTTCCACTGTTTCAAAACACTAAAAACAAAAATCCACAATTTTACCCCACACAACATAAACGCTCGTTTTTCTCGGAAACCTCCGTTGCGACAAGCGACTGGTTTTGCCGTGGAGGGTCACCAATATGGAATGAGCCCTGACAGAATCTCACATGATTTATTAAGGTTATGACAGTAAGAGACTGTAATATTTTCCTGCTGCAATGTTAGTGACCTGGAGCTCAATGACCCTGTTGATGACGATCAGGTTCAGTGGAACTGTTACGTGGTCGAACCAGCGTCAGCGTTCTGCTAAAAGGGTGTGTTAAACATTTGACGGTTGATTCTCGTTCAGCCTTCACGACTGTCTGAGTCTCATCACATTCGGTCCGGCTCGTGACTGCGCTGCTGAAGCTTCATCACTCCGTTTGGGCGTAACATCAGAGAGAGAGAAAGCAGGTCAGGGTCTGATGCAACTGCTGTGTCATTATCAGCGAGGACGAGAGACAGTGAGGCGGCGTGAGAGAGAGAGAGCAGTGTCTTCATGAGAAAGCGTTTTCACAGTTTCGTGTGATTAGCACTCAGCCTCTGGCCTCAACCCTCCTATTAACACACGAGAGCTTCCAGCTGTTCAACGTCTCGTTAATCGTACCGCAGATGATTGGACCCCGAGTCGTGATGAGGGCTTTAACCAAACCCAGGTTCATGTTGCGGTCTCTGCTCCTCACCAGTGAGAAAAACAGCACAAAGAGCAGCACTGATGTGATGGTGTGTGTGTGTGTTTTTCATGAGGATGCACAGTTCAAAGACGTCCTTCAAACTGCTCTTTAATGCGTCCGTGTCCTGTCTCTCTCTCACGGCCTGCATTGTAGGAGCTTTTGTTTGTGACAGAGGTCAGGGATGGGAAGAGACCTCCGTCCACTCCCCCCTCCCCACTCCACCTCCATTCAGTCAGCTCTTCACCAGTCCAGCAGTGTGTGTGTGTGTGTTTGAGAGACGGCTCCTTTACGCTCCCCCGGGGCGCGGGTAAGACGGATGGGGGGGTTATCGGGGGGCAGACGAACCGCCTCATGATTGTGTGTTGATAAAAGAGTGTGTCCGTCATCCAGCTTGGCCCCGCCCCCCCCCAACTCCCCGGTATTGAGGGGCCGTGATGACATCTTGACAGGCGTCTTCCACACAGCTGCTGCGCTCCGGGTTGGCCGATCTCCAATGGACTCGGGATCCGGTGCGCCGGACGCTGTGGGAATGCAAAATGACCCGGGGAGTGGGCAAAGGGGGGGGGCTGCTGTAGGAGGAGGAGGAGGAGGAGGTTGTAGCTGCAGCTACAAGCGTTCAAACGTCTGACGTTACTCGAACGACAAGGCCTCGCTGTGACTCTCAAAAACCTCTTGACCAAAGCAGAAATAAATCAACGCAGGAGATTTGAAAGATGGAGACCAATTTGAAGACATGCTGAGACGTGGCTCATTTTCTACTGGACGGGTCAGATTTAGCCGAGCTTCACTCACTTGTGTCACCACTAGACGCAGGGATCTCAAACGTTATTGATGTGGGATCATAGATTGTAGCCCATGTGCAGGGGGGGTCATCAAACTGACTGAACCGTGTGAGGAGCAGAAACGGTGGCTTGCGATGGCCAACATCAGCATCGTGTTACGCACAGTGTGGTAACGGTGCGGACATTAGCGCGCTAATTATGGCAACACCAAACCTAACCCTAGACGCTAGATTCACCAAATATGAGGATCCACCAACCTATCTGGCAACCTGGAGTCTGGGGAGGAGGAGGAGGAGGAGACAACATGCCACAGGGTTTAGAATTTGACTGCAGCACCAGTTTAGGCCACAATCAGGAGATAGATGGAGAAATGGACAGTCCGATAGTCAGTCGGTCACTTTCAGGTCACACCACTTGCGCCCAACAAAAGCCGCAATGAGCACGTTTTTCACTTTCTCCATTTTTTATTTGAGCAGAAAATATGAACTTATTAAATGTCTCATAAACAGGCACCGAAAACGACAGAGTTTTGAGTTTAAATTAAAAATGAATGAATGAACAACCCACAGATTTCCACTTTGCTTGTGTAGTGAGTTGAAGCCTCTCACGCTCCTGACCGCAACTCGTGTCCAGACTGTGGAGCTGCAGATTAATGGAAAGAAATGTTATGTCTGCTGCTGGACGTGTGTGGGTGTGTGTGTGTGTGTGTGTGAGATCGCAGCCTGACCAGACTGATGGTTTGTAATGGTCCAGTGTCTGCTGGTTCAATAGGACTGATGTAGTCTCTGCTCTGGGGTCAGTTGGTGCTCCGGCCAGCAATTTGGGAAGGCAGTGTCGGTGTGACGAGTCGCTGAAAAGCACGGCAGCCGAGTCTGAGAAGGTCAGAGCAATTTCCTCCAGCACGAGCAAATATCAGACTTCTGTCTCCATTTGCTTGTCCAGAGGTCAGACAGCGCCTCGGACGTGGAGGTTCAGCAGTGCAGACCAGCGGAACAGAGAGAAGCAGCTCCACTTCACTCACTAATCAGATCTAAACACACCTGCTGCTGTGAACGCCGAGTGTGCGCGGTGGGCGTGGGAACCAGCGCCGAGACGCATGCTGCATGCTGATTGGGTGATGAACTCTTTCTGATGGAAGGCTTTATCTTTAAATGCGCTAGTGAAGTGTTTCTGCTGTGTTCTGTCACTTGTACAACGGGCACTCATTCCTGTTATACAAGGCAGCCTGTATTAAGTGAACTTAAGTGAGAGATTATTTGTGAACACAGCACAGCACACACTGCACCACAGCCCATTTGACCCATCCGGTCAAATTTTTTGGGGGAGCAGCACTTGGTGACGGTACCTTTGCCGGTCCGGGTTAGCTGTGGAGTGAACAGTGGAGTTTGCCCGAGTATGTTGCCGCGAGCCCTGCGGTGTGTTGGCGCCTGCCCGGGGTTGGTCCGCACCTTGCGGCCGTAAGTTCCCGGGATAGGCTCCGGTTCCCCCGTGACCCCAGGTGGGATTAAGCCGTTTGGATGATGATTGAATGAATGAAGTTTGCTCAGTCACTAGTGGTCAACTTGCAAAAGTGGAAGTGAGTGATTATTTGTCGTTGTGAACACACCACAGCACAGCACACAGTGCACCACGACCACATGTGACCTCTGCATTTGACCCATCCGTGAAGGAGCAGTGGGCAGCTAACAAGCGCCCGGGGAGCAGTGCTTGGGGACGGTACCTTGCGTCATGAGTACCTCAGTGGTAACTTTACCGGCCCTGGATTCAAACCTGCGACCGTCTGATCACGGGGCGAACACCCTACCGTTACGCCACCAACTGCCCCGTAAACTTGCCGCAATGTTCTTGCAACAATGACTAATTGCCGCTAGTGACATGTTTTTAGCAGTGATTTACCAGTAATGACGACGCTGAAGTGAAGTTTTGGTGAACGTTTGCTGGAAGTCCACCACAAAGCTAATGTGATAGTGTCACCTTGCTGCGACATTGCTAAACTGTTTGCCAGAAGCCAGAAGAGTTCGTGCGAAACCGTGTGTCTGATGGTGGTGATCAGCGGTTGTTTGTTAGAGAGCAGTTTGAGTTTGTCGTGTAAATGATGTAAATGAAATGTTCAACTCATTTCGAGGAGACGTGATGTTAGAGGATTAAGTTCAGTAGTGGAATTAACTCCCTCTCTCTCTCTCTCTCACTCTCAGCATCTCCTCATCCTAACCATGCTGGGAAGCCCTGCTTGAAGCTGAAGGTCTACGTCAAGCCCACAAGTAAGCTGAAATCTCTCCTCTCCGCTTCGCCGTAACACAAATCAATACCAATAACCTGAGTTCATTACTGTACAGCCCGGAGACGCGGCACAAACGGACGCAGCTGGATTTTGCCTGAGCACATGTAGTCGCAGACAACGCGGCTTGATTTATTCGTCTATAAGATGGATGTTCTGCCACTTCACATGCAGAAACGTGAGCGTAGAACACAGGAAACAGATCGAGAGAGATTAATCCTCCCTACTCACTCCGGTTAAGGTACTGTCTGGTCATTACTCATCATGTCCCGTGCAGCTGCGTATCACCCCTGAACTGGGAACAGTCCGACCTGCTGGTGTACGGAAGCTTCCGGCAGCAGCTGATGATTCTTCTTTACCTTTGCAGCATTCGGCAGGTGCTCTTATCCAGAACGACTTCCATCTCCTAATTACAGGGAGCGTCTCCCCGGCGCAATGTAGTAACGGTAGTGCTGGATTGTCATAATCACTAGAACGCTAGACGGGGGTTAGCCAGTGACTCAGGCGTCTCGCTACGATTCAGACCCAGAGCTCTCTCATGGCAGACGAGAACTCTACCACTGAACCAGCAATGCTCTTCCGGTGCTGTTTGTACACGTGTGTGTATGAGATGAGAACTGGCTGGAAATGGGTTAGGTGTTAGGGTTAGGATGTGTTATGAGGACACGTTTCCAGTTGAATTAGGCTGTAAATCAACCGAGGACTTACAACCTGATAGTGTGTGAACGAGTGCTGGGACACATGCTGCATGCTGATTGGATGATGACATTCCAAGGCAGTTAAAAACTAAATTTCGAAAAGAAAGGATGGAAAGTGCTCAGGAGAGCTCAGTGCTGACAGCATGATGTTACTTTCCTGTGCGCATCTGAAACCTTCATTAGGTTTCCTCACTCGTCCATTTAGAGCAGGGCTGTGTAGTTCTGGAGGGTCAGTCTCCTGGAGGACTTTCGTCATTCCCGGTGAGTCAGTTCTGCTGAGCTTGTACCTGAACACAAGTATGATGGAGAACCCCCAGGATGCCAGACCTCCTGGACACCCCCGATTTAGACGCTCTGTTCAAACGTGTTGCAAAGCATCAGAGAATGTTAACCAACACACTGCTGATGTAAACGTGATACAAATCCAGCTGCTCCTCCTCGCCGTTAGGCTCTAATTGGGTGGGCGCTCCGGCTCTGTGCAGCCTTGTGTTTTCTGGCGTTTTCTCTCCGCGCGCTGTCTCTCTCTCTTTGCTCCTTTTTTCCCAGATGGTTCGGGCTACGAGTCTCCAGAGCCCTTCCTGACGGATGGGAGTCCGGGTCTCCGGGTCGAGGGCCACAACGGCGCTGCGTTGCTGCTGCTGCTGCTGCTGCTGACGACCTCGGCGCTGACGCTGCCCCACCTGTAGGAGGCGCCGCCGGCCCAACCCTCGCCCTCCTCAACCACAAGCCCCTCAGGGATGCCCCTTCTGCCCGCCGTCCGCCCCAGCAGCCCCGCCCACCGCACAAACACCAATCGACACCCGGCGAGGAGCTCGACTTCTGACCTCGGCTCTAAAAGAAGCTCCGCCGCTCACGCGGCTGCGTGTAAAATAGTAAACACGAATTTTGGCGAGACTTTCCCTTACCCTCAGTTCAGGGCTGCACACATTACAAACCACATTTTTCAAAGCTGACAAGAGAGCGATGTAGAAATTGGGATGTCGTTAAAGCAGTTCTTTTTAGTTTCCCACCGCACCGATCGTTCTGTTTCCTCGTGACAAACGACGCCAAAGGACTGTCCTGTCTGCTTTAGCATTTAACAGCTCTGAGGGGGCGAGCTTCTGGGAACCAGCACCTAGAAACCTAGTTGTAGACTATTCACATGCATGTGAAACACTGTGAAAACGTAAAAACATCAACTGACCTTCAGACAGTAATAATAATAATAATAATGACGATCTATTTTTATTGGTGAAAAAGAAACTATGCTTGAGGACTCTTTAGGTGCCCGGGCACTCGCTGGCACTGACATGGCAGAACCGTCAGGTGTGTGTGTGTGTGTATGTGTGTGTGTGAAATGTGGCAATCTGAGCCTGGTTCAGCCCAACTCAACGTGACCTTCACCTGTAACGGGTCAGATGAGAGGAGAGAAGGATCTTGCAGCAGGACGTGGTGACGTGTCGATGTTTAACGTGAGACGAGCGCTCGAGGCTCCGGGCACATGGCAGAGGAACTTTTTGTATTCTATTTCATGTTATTTTTGTAGCATTTAAAAGCAGCATCAATTATTCATGTGATACGGGGAATGGCTCTAGCGTCCTGATCCGGCACTGGAGTCAGCAAGCAGCGCTCCCTTTTCCCTCCCTCCCTCCCTCCCTCCCGCTCTCCCGTCCTCACCGTCACTGTGCTGAACTCCTCTAAAGAAACAAAAGCCTCCACGTCCATCCCGGCTGGTTGTGTCTTGTTTTGTTTCATGTGACATTTTGTACAGCCGACTTGTTTTGTCAAACTGCAGAAAGCTGGTGCAATGGTGAGAGTAAAAATAAAGCGTTTTGTCTATGAGACGTCAGTGCTGCTGTTTGTTGAATGAGGATTAATCAACCTTCATCTCAAACTGACAATCGACAGCCGACAGCAAAATTCAGTGCAAAGGCAGAGACAAAGGACGGCAAAATGTGGAACTGTGTCTGCAGTGTCCACGAAAACTCTCAGCCTAATCACGATCTCCCGCCGTCATACTTTATGAGCACAAACAAAGACTTAAATTTAGCTTAAATGAGATTTCTCCTTGACACATTTCCAGGTCTGCGGTCTGCTCTCCTCCACAGTAATGTCGACGTGATTCCTCTTTACGCTGCCCGTTCTCGTTTTAGCCGTTTAAAAGATGTTTATTGGCACTGAAATACATATTCTACGTTCTACACGAGCGCAATCTCAATCTCTCACTGCTGCTAGTGTTTAGTCCTCCCTGTTAAGATGCACCAGAGGTGCAGACGCGGTGGCGCTGGTTTGGGGGGGTTTGATGCCGGTTTGCAGTGTAAATCTGGCCTGCAGCAGCCGACGCCGGGCGATTAGATGAGTGATGGAGGTCTGCCCGGCCTCAGAGAATGAGAAGGTTCTGCCTGAATATTTTATGTAGTGTAGACTCTGATGAAAAATACATGTTCAGGAGTGCAGGCGGTTCCGCCTTCGGAAGTCTCGCTCCAGATCCGCTGCGTCCAGGTGGTCAGCTCAGAGTGACATTCAGCCTCAAAATAGCAGGAGACACAGATTCCTGCTTCTGTGAACCGTGATGAATATGAGAGAAGAGCAGCGCTGCGGCGTGAGTCGGGGTGAAACGACACTGCGCTCTGCTTTTTACGAACGCTTTTAAACACCTGTCATGTTCTTGTTTTGTATGGCCATGAATCACATTATTATTATTAGGGGGCCATGCAGTGGTCCCCTATTGTTATTGTGCCGATTTTTTTTTTTTTTTTTTTCTGGCTCAAAACGCGTTGTGGAGAAAAAACGGTAAGACCTACAGCTTTGAAATTTGGCAGGTAGGTCCAGTACCCCACCCACCCACTACTCAGGCAAAAAAAATTGCACCAAAATAAGCTATTTTGCAATTTTCCCCAAAAAATAAGCATTTTGCCGAATAAATGTTGAACCGTAGCTCTGATTCTCAAAAATCGTATATCGTCTTATTCTTTGGTTTAAGACGAATTTTTTAGACCCTCGCCTCTATTGCTGCCGTATTCGATTTTTCGCTAATTTGCATCAAATGAAATCCCATCTTTTTCGAACTCGTCCCTGGATTTTTGTCCAGTCTCCGTGCAACTGGTATCATTTGCAAGCCAAGACACTCATCTTTAAATATTATTGAGCACTGATAAAGCCGCAAATTGCATTTTATTGGTTATGTCTTATTAAAATTGATCATCTCACCCTACGTGTCCTTAGGGATCGCGTGGATTTCTGGGACAATGTACAGCTGCGCTTTTTCCTTTTTTAAAAGCTGGTCTTCACTCCCATGTTAAGTAAACCCTGGATGACCAGCAGCACGTGTTCACTGTAGTGGGATGCGGTCACATGCGCGCGTCACCTGTGAGGCCTCTTCTTCTGTGTGAGTGGAGATTGTGTTGTTTTGGCCAGTTTTTAGACTGAAAGATGATTGTGTGGAAAGACGTGCTGTTGATGTTGGAAGTGTGTCTTTCTTTTTAGATGTGGTCAAGGCTCCACTGCGGCTCTGCA
Source organism: Distichodus sexfasciatus (assembly GCA_032718565.1). NCBI lineage: Eukaryota > Metazoa > Chordata > Actinopteri > Characiformes > Distichodontidae > Distichodus > Distichodus sexfasciatus. Next base: position 111,358 of record JAVGVS010000682.1, on the reverse strand, counting down.
TCGCCCCCTGCTGGCCCCGGGGCACAACTTCTACTGTAACAGTCATGTGCTGCCCCCGTGTGTCCACCGAGTGCAATCACCACCCTCACACTAGTGCAAAAATGACCCCGTTTTCGTCCACTGTTATGTAAGTTTCCTCCAACGCGCACTAGATTCTAGACGACTAGTTAGTGTTATTTCAGAGTAACCGGTTCCACTGCAATATGACCGTCTCTGAATTGTAATGTGTTACTCGACTCCTGCATCACTGCTGAGTTACTTTCACCAGAGTAAGTGTGGAAGGAGGACGTTGTAAAATGCTAAAATGTAGTTTACTGCAGTTGATTGTACATCAGTGGAGGGTGATGTGGTGCAGCATCATGACTGTAGACGTACACTCTGTAGGAAAGAACTCTTTTACTCACTACATTTGGGGATCAGTGTAAAAGTGTGTTTTCAACATCAGGGAGTTAAGCGATGTATTTATAGTGTGATTCCACGCCCGTGTTTTTGCTGCAGAACAAATCCAAACTTCACGGTTACTAAAAGTGCATGGTGTTACTGTTCTGCTCTAGCTATGAAATCCTCAGCAAACATTCGACTTTTGACGCGAAACTGTTAGTCTGTAAACACAACGTTTCCACATACTGTCAGATACTTGTAGGCAATATTAAACCTTATTAAATGGCCCACGTGGACTTCAGCGAGGGCGCCGGAAGTCGCGGCCCGATGACGTCAGCACGCGGCGCACCTGTGCGGGGTGAACAGCGCATGCGCGGCAGGTGAGTGTGAAGATGGCGAAGAGGTGAGAACAAACCCAGCAGCTTCACTCCATCACCTCTTCATTAGGGTCACCACACAGACGAGACGCGTCTAAAGCAAGCGAACACAACGCTGAGCCTCAACCAGGCGTCCAGATATAGCGCTTAACATCTACACTGACTCGTATTACACCAGGGTGACCAGACGTCCTCTCTTCCCCGGACATGTCCTGGACATTGCGATTGTCCGGGATCTCTACATGTGAATTACAGGGACGAAGCGTCATATCTTCACACTTCCACACCTTTTTCTTTTGGACAATTTCAATCAAATAACTCCAATGGCGGCCGCGTCCCAAACCGCTGGCAGCTCGCAGATTGGGACGCAACCCGTGCGTGGTCTAGGGCCGGGAGTCGCTTTCATAAAGAACCGATTCCTCGATTCAAGGTGGCTAAGAACTAGGAATCGACTCGGACTCAAGAATCCAGCAGTTCAAGTAACATTACAAACTAAATCCCCATTTTACCATAAATATTCACATGAAGGTACAGTACAGAGCGATGTCTCTCTGCGTGACTGTAAAATCGATATTTTTAATGTTCCGGTGCAGTGTAGTTTTCAATCAGTCACGAATTTCACATGGATAAAGTGAATCAATACTGGTTAGAATATGAAAACATATTCAAGATTAAAACGTTATTTCTTACATAGTTACACAAGAATAACATAGTAGAGAAAGCACTGTTCAAGTAATATTTAATTAGGTATGCATATATATTAAATTTAATTCCCATACAAAAGTTATATATAATCAATTTATTAAAATTATACAAATATAAAATTATGATTACATATAGCATATTTAGTAAATGAATTAACCGGAAACTGTCACATCTATGTGTCATCCTTTCACTCGATTTTCAAAATCCAAATAAAACAGGAGTTAAACACCGTGAGACGTCGCTCTCCCCTGGATGTGGAATGAGCTGCAGTAACATGTTAGAACACCATGTCCGCAGTGATTCTGGTGAAAGTAACTCAAAAGTAATGCAGAAGTGGTGGAAGCGTAGCAGTAGCAGTAACACTGTAATGTAACCAATAACTTTTGAAATAACCGAAACTAGAAATCTATATTACATGTTGGAAGAAACTAGTATCTTGCCCAACATTGATGACTAAGTGTCTTTTGTCTTTGAATTACAAAATGGGGGAATATACAGTATATATATATTTGGTTTAAAAAACGTGCTGTCTAAAATCGTCTGGGCCCGAAGCTGTCCTTTTTCACAAATTGAAGTCTGGTCACCCTCATTATACAGATGTCCAGTACGGTAAAAGTGATCCAGATGCTCTGTTAAATGCATACACCTCTTATCAGCAAATGTAGGTTGTTATTTGTGCACTGGGAAAGTAAGCGCAGATTGTTGCCTTTCCCTGTGGTTTTAAATCACTTTCATTCACTTCGTTGTCAGTTGTGAGGCTTAATGTAGTCCTTCCTACATGCACGCCGCGCTGCACTGTCTTAGAGATGCTGTTTATTTTAGAGACTGTCTGTACAGTATACTCGTGCTGCTGCTCTCATGCACATTTCATCCACAAACGTACATTCACGTATTGTAATTAAAGTTTTTCCGCACTCTAGTGATGTTAAAATATTTGCACATATTATTTGACTCCTCACATAACGTTGCACATCATTTCCTACTTCTAGCTTAGACACGATAGAGATGCTGTTTATTATTTAATAGATTGTCTGTTTGGAACATTAATATGAAACTGCCGCAGATCTTATGCACATTTAATGCAAAAAGACAGTTCCAGGTCTGTAATTGTAGTTTTTGAACAATTGACTACTGCTGCATACACTGTACGTATTATAAGTAAAATTGCAGTTTCATCTCCTGCCTCTAGTTACGAGTTGGTTTTATAGAACATATATAAATAGACTATGTGCCCTCTTTGCACTCGTCTCGTCTCTCTGGATACCGTATATAGCTGAGATTACTTTGATATGTAGTCGTTAAGGTGAAGAAGATGGTGAACAAAATCTTACTGAAACTTGTAAGAACTGCCATCAGGTGTGAGACGGACAAAGTACAGATTTAAAACCAGTTCTCCAGCTTTACTGGGCAGGTTTATTCATCAAGCAGATTCTACACAAAGCACATTAGAATGATTTCACAGAAGTTACGGTAACACATTTTGAGACGTGAAAAAGAATGTAATTAATGTAGGAAAGTGCAAATCATAATGAGAACTTGTGTCGTTACAGTCCATCATTCACTCAGTTCATTAGATTAATGGTGTAGTGAAGTAAGACAGCTGCAGGTGGAGGTGATGGTGCAGGTTTCTCCAGCTGCTGATGCTCCTCCAGCGTCACGTTCATCAGACGTCCAGCGAGAAGGTTAAGGCTTTTGTAGATAACGAGCTGTTGTTACGCAGACTGGAAGTTGTGTGTTTCATGGTGTGTGTGTTCCTCAGGTTATAATCCAGATGAGATCAGGAGCAACATGAAGAACAGATCAGAGCTCAGCAGGATGAAGATGATCACGTTCACTGGTAATGTATTTAAACATACTCTAATGATTAGTAATTCAGCCTGTCGTTTATTTAACGGAACTCCTGACGTGTAGTGACAGTGGTCATGTAGGTCACGTAACAGGTGAACTCAAATCTCCCGCAGGTGATGAAGGTGGTTATTACATGCTCTGGTGTTCCTACTTAAGTGAAAGCAGTGAAAACTGTGTGAGATCTGATCTGTGTTAGTTACAGAAGATAAAGATCAAGCGTCACATCAATTAATTCCCATTTCCAAAAAGTACAAATCAAATACAATTATAAAATGTACATCACAACATGAGGGTGTCAGTTAGAATTTATTCAGACCATCATAACCTCATTCCACCCCGTCAGTAACTAACACACACACACACACACACAGCAGAGCTGAGCCAACCGAACATGATAAATGCTGATCATGCGGGGTGTGTGTGTGAGCTTCATGTCTGCAGGCGATGCTGCTCGCTGTGATGCAGGTGTGCTGCGGCTAAATCGTCTGATTAAACTCTGTCTCAACTAATGCTGGAGTAACGTGAAGGTGAGCTCACACACACACACACACACCTGAACAAGACAATCACAGGGGACTTATTTTACAGTACTCAGTTGATTTAGTGGTTATGGTTGCCGTAGAGACGCAATATTCATGGATTAGAGCAAAAAAAAGAATCATCTGACTGATTTTTTTTTTTTTTTAACCAAATGCTCCGTGTCGCAGCCCATACCACCTCGGCCATGCGTCAAATGTTCAACGCTGTTGTCCATTATCCCCTAAGGCCCTAGTTGAATTCCATTCACATAATTGTAACCATAATTCAAGCTACGGCAAGACTCGGCAAGAAAACCCACTCCAAAACTGCTGTTATTGATTGATTTTTAACGCAGCATAAGCTCTCGCAGCACCTGCGACACCGGCGCCACTGTCCTGCATCTTGAGCTTCGGCGTTTTGGCTTCTTTAGCAATTTAAGCAGTGGGGTTTCTCCACTGTTGTCCGACCTTTTTTAGCTGCTATTAGCAAATGAGACACTTCATGACACACCACTGACTTCCAAACAGAAATACGGTCTATTCCCATCTTTTTTGAAAATGTAAAATATACTACTACTAGCCTATTATTATTTATTATTATTATTATTATTATTATTATTATTGGATATGCCAGGTACCAAGAAGCCCGTGCCGTTCACCCTTTTGCAGATCTGGTCTTTGTTTTGGGACATAGAAAAACCTTGCAAGACTGATGTGGCACTGTCTTTGAAATTATTTTTCTCCTTACTATGAAGTTTAGCATCATAAACAAAAAGCGCCGAAAATGGGTGCATCTGCATCAGCTCATTATTAACTTTAGTCGCTCAGTTAGTGAAACTTTAATCCGCCAAACATGCTGATGCTTTTTTGGAAATGTGTTGTTTCAGCATTTTAGGGTTCAGCCCGTGGGGGAAAAACTGAAACTCACTTTATAATCACTAAACCGCCCGCCCTTCCATCATAATACTGGCGTCGCTGTGCTCTACTAACTCACTTAAATCACTTCTAGTACCACACACACACGTCTCCACAGCTGCTGTTATACACTCCTGACACCATCATGCTCGTTATAACAGTGGCTGCTTGTGCATTTAACACCACACACACACGAGGCTGCAGTATGTCACGCTGTGTATTCGCTCGATCATGTCACTGCAGCCAGCGCTACTAACATGAGGGAATGCTGAAAGTGATTCATATTCATTCATATATTTCATTTTTAGCACGTCTGGACCGGACGCAGTGACCTTTTACAGAAGGTGATATCTGAGCAGTAGTGAGCATGTCAGGGCTGAGCAAATACACACACTAACGAAACTCCTGGTGAAAGCAGGAGCCAAAATCTGGACGTAAACTCTGCTTGGTCAAGTCCAACCAGCACCACCTTCAGCAGGAGAGTCTGGTCAACAACGGTCAGTACGGCTCTACTCCAGTCTCCACCGCTTTCTTTGCTTTAATAAACCTGATGGAGCTCGTGATCGCGTCCAAACTAGAGCAGGTCCGTTAGAGCAGAGAAAACAGGGACTGGCGGGGGTCAGCAGCCATGTGGACGTTTTTACACCAGCAGTTCCGGCTGGAGCCCGATCCTCTGCAGCACGTCCTCGGGCATGCAGAACACTGGGTTGACCGCTTTAATCTGACCGTCCCCCAGCAGAGAGAGACCGGCCACTCCGAACAGCGTGTGGAAGGGGTCCACCTGCAGGACACAGAGTGTAGGGTTAACCCTGAGCTGAAGAGCAGCGTCACATCATCACACAGCGCTAATGAAGGAGCTCAACGTGTAGAACTGTGGGAGCAAAATGAGCTGAACTACAACCTGATCAACTACACGTCAGGCAACTCGTAACGGCTGGTCTCTTGCTCATGGATTAAGCCTAGTCTTGGACTAAATTGTAGTGCCAATGTAGTGCTTGACGGATTGAAAGTGTCCAAGTGAAGTTTGTGCTACTCATCGTAAATCTCACCATGTCCCCCGGCCGGTCAGCGAAGCCGCCCGTCTCCTCGTCCTGACACGCCAGAATAAACTTCCTCAGCTTGGCCTTGTCGATCCAGTGAATCCTGCCGATGATCTTTAAAGCAGCGAGAACCCACCAGGAGTAGCACACGTCCGGCAGCTGGAGTGATGACCACAACATTAGTCATGGAGTCCGACCCGCTGCCGACATGTTCCCAATACCACGACCAGGTTCAGCACCGATTGTTACCACACACAGCTCTGTTGATCAGCAGCTCACCTTCTCGGGTCTGCCGTTGAGGCCTCCGGAGGGCAGCTGTCTCTCACACAGCCACCAGCCCAGCAGGTCCGCGTTTACCTGGTGCAGCTGACCCGTGACGGACAGGAAGCCGGTGCAGCAGTAAATCTGCAGTGTCAACAGAAATTTAATTTCACAATTATAAACATCTTCATATTTTAGTATATGATTTCAAATGTAAAGATGAAAGTCATTTTGCTCATTCTACATAAAGTATTATGTTCATTCAAACTGTTCGTGTGGTCAAAATGGACCTCTACAAGGTTCCCGCGTCATTTATACGGACTGTACTGAGACGTTCGATGATGATAATGATGATTCCTCACCTGTCCGGCGTGAGACTCAGAGCCCGGCCTGCAGCCAAATCCCCCATCAAAGTTCATGCAGGACAGAACAAACTCCACCGCCTTGTCCACGTCCACCGCGTCCAGCTTGCCCTGCACAGAACAACACTCACTCACTGAAATCAACTGTTTATGAACGTGAATTTAAACAGTGGAAGCCAAGTGTTATTACCAGCAAGGCCAGCGTGGCAACTGCACAAAAGGAAAACCTCGTGTCGATCTCTCCTGCAGACAAACGTAACACAAGTTCATATGAACCGTCTTGTACTACACACACACACAGCAAATCTGCTTACGAAACAAGCAGCAGGTTATAAAATACCCCATTTGTCTCCTGCGAATGAGCCGTCCTCCTGCTGCAGCCCCCTAACGTAATCCACAACCTTCTCCACCTGGATGGACTCCACACTGTCGTACAGGGTCAAGATCTGCACACATTAAAGAACATGCACCACAATAATTAATATGATGATCTGTTTTTATGTTTATAATAAATGTTTCCCTTAAAGCAGCACTCTTCCAGAACAGTTTGTTCCTACATGGATCTGAGAGTCAGTGTCATAACCAGCTTTTGTGTACAACGTGCTGTTGAAGTGCAGCACTGATGCTGCGTAGGGTTGACGCACTGCTGTGCTGCTGGGTAAATCTCCATGTTGTACAGTTACACCTCAATCATTGCAACTGGCTTCTAACTACTATTGTAGATGTTTACATGAATGACACTTTGAGCTGCGCTAAAGGCAGGACTTCACGCTCCCGCTACGCTGTCACACTGCATGTAGAATGGAGAGGTAAAGGTACTGACCTGCACGGCGCTGAGCGTGTAGAGCAGGTGAGGGTCGTGTCCGATGCTGGCGCTGATGCCCCCGCACTCGTGCTGACAGGCCTTGATGAACTCGATGATCTCGTCACGGTTCATGCGGTGCAGCTGACCCATCAGGTCCATCACGGTCAGGCCCCAGTAAATACCACTCATCCTCAGGTACTCCGACAGAGTGTACTCCTGCACAAGAGGAGAGCGAACCGTCACCACGACCACAACAATACTGTACATTCACTGGACGCATTATCAGGAAGTCTCTCCCCAGTGTGTCCTTATAAACATTCTACCACACATGTATTTGTGCATGTGTATTTGCTTGTTATTTTAATTTCACAAAGACATGCACTTCTTCCCTGGCAAAGTTATCCCACTTTTAATAGCCGATCATATTTACAATAGGCCAAAAATCAACACACAACCCTAACCCCAAAACGAAATAATTGTTCATTAATCATAATCAAGGTAAAGTGTTTATGATATTGATTTGAGGGGATATCACCCAGCCCTACACCTCCATGCTACTGTCCAGTTAGAGAATGCATCCTGTCTTTCACTGACCATCTCCACTTACATAATCATCCTTTTTGGCGCCATAGGCGGCGATGTAGTCTGCATGTTTGTCCAGGAGGAGGGTGCTGGGAGCATCCGGCTTGATGACCACGTCCTTCACCTGAGTCCCCTACAAACACACACCCCAAGGCCAGATCACTCATCTGAGAGCCATAACCAGAGATTCATCTCACCTCCGTTTCACCTGCTGAAATCCGGTCAACATCGGGAGTTTTAAGACCACAACAGAGAGACACAGGAGGTCAGAGCTCTTAACCAGGACATGACACCATTACTTTCCACCTCTTCATTATAACACAATCTAACTCTCCACCTCACTGAGTCCGAGTGAGCGAGTGAGTGAGCGAGGACAAGGCCCGGTGGGCTTGTAGCTGTCGTCCCAAGTCCAACAGACTCTTAACTTCATTGTGAAGACAGCACACAGTGCACCACAACCAAGTGCGAGCTCTGCATTTGACCCATCCGTAAAGGCGCAGTGGGCAGATGACATGCAGGTGGTAGGCGATAATGTAACGGGTTAGGGAGTCGGCCCCATGATCGGGAGGTCACTGGGTCAAATCCCGGACAGATAAAAGGTACCAGTGAGGTAGTCATGAGCAACGTACTGTCCCCAAACACCCATATCAGCTGCCCACTGCTCCTTCACGGACGGGTCAAATGAAGATGTCACATTTGGTTGTGGTGGGGTGTGCTGTGCTCACAGTGACAAATAATCAGCCACTTTGACTGTAGTGTGTTATGTACATATAAGACACAGTGCTTGGGGACGGTAACTTGCTCATGAGTACCTCAGTGGTACCTTTACTGGTCCGGGACTTGAAACGGCAACGTTTTGATAACCGTTACACTACCAACTGCCCGAATAGTGGTGATGAAGAAGAAGAAGAAGACGATGATGATGATGATGACGATGACTAAACCCGCTGCGCCTCGCCTGTGCGGATCACGTGACCGGGGTGATCCGTTGTGCGTGACGTTTCTAGTGTTACTCTTCACGCGCAGCATGTTTATGAGGTGAAGCAGCGCCATCAGCCATGCTAACATGCTAACCCGCCCCCACTCGCCGCGCAGTACCCACACCACGGAGGAAGAGAGGAGTCAAGTGATAAAACGCCCCCAAACACTCACCATCACCGCTGCGCTGCGCCGCGCCGAGCTGTGCTGTGCTGTGCTGTGTTAGCCTAGCCGAGTCACTCGCCGTCTCACACTTTACACGTCACACGGAGCACGTGACCACGCACAGCGCCGCGCTACAGCGGACCCGTGCCACAGGGGGCGCTGCTGCCGCTACAGTCCGGCTGCGTTACGCTCTCACATTAGCCGAGTTTCCATCCAGTTTTCTGCGACGTTTTGTTATCGACAAACAGAATATGCGTTTAAAAAAAAATGTGCGAAATGTGCCGTCTCCAGCCTGTTTCCATCCAACTGGCTTTTTTTTTTTTTTATCCAACTGGCTTTTTATAAAATGGCGTGCGTGATGACGTCATCCCCCCATAAAGAACTGTCGCATAGGTGTTGGTGTATCGCAAAAAAAATCTGCCCTTGAGCCGTTTCCATACATCATTTTGTTTATGTCGCAAATAATCTACCTTTTTTTTGTTTGCAAAACTTTATTTTTATTTGCAAAACATTTTTTTATTTTGCAGACATATATGGCCCTATTTTGACTCCATAGTTTTCCACGTGACACCCCCCTCCGCTAAACAAAGAAACAAAGTGATGAAGAGATTATTCAGACTGTTTTTTTTTTTTTAATTTGCCAGCTTACTGTTATTTCAGTTTCACAAAGAATTGGAATTGTACAAAATATCCGAAGACCACAGCAGAATGAAGCAGGTGCTTGTCTGATAGCCCGAGAGCTCGAAGAAAGTCCCCCAGTGCGACGAAACCCACGTGATGAAAATGTACCATGTGACACATTTATTTGCGTTAAAGCCCGTTTTTTCCGACAGAAAGTGTTTCCAAAGTAGTTTTTTGCGACATCTGAAGTATCGATATAGAAGTTATGCGCTAAAGTTAAACGGAAAAATATTATGTCGACATTTACCAAATTTCATCGATAATTAGCATTTCCATCAGGTATATCGGTAAAAAAAATGTTTGAAGCGCTAAATATTTTTTCCTTGGATGGAAACCTGGCTACTGATAACACCAGGACAGTGTGTAGAAGGTAGAGTTGCTGGGGTGCAGTAATTCACATGAATTAAATCTTTTAACAAAATAAATCAATCTGCAGTTTGTATTCATATTTGACGCCTACAAAAAGTCTAACCCTTACATAATTACTGTTGTAAAAGGAAACGCTTTAACATTAGTTAAAATAAATATTACATTTAAAGCAGGACCCTTAAAATATGGCCGTAAACATTAGGCTATTAATTCTGGAAAGAGATATGCAGGAGGCTCCAAAGATTAGTGAACTATTTGTTTTTCTTACCATGTCAATTCTGATGACTTGTAGAAACAGTTGCAAAAAATTACCAACTAATAAAGGATAAACAAACACAAGAACGAATAAAGCGGGAATTCAACAATATCACCATTTCCAGAGTTCACTGTTCAGCTTTTATTTGGATGGAACACCCGTCAGAAAAGCATAGAAAGCACAATGTTATGTTCACTTCAGTTCAAGCTGTTTGTTCATTTCAACACATAACTCATTCATTTGTTCTGAAAATCTACATAATATACATGAAAAAGGCAGAAACTCCAGAGGCACGTGGCATTCTGTAGAACAATCCTGATCTCCACTGATCACACGTACATGGTTTAAAGGTGCAGAGGGCAGGCGTCATGGCGATGGAGATTTGTGGCTTTTTAACGAGTGTGACAAGAGACAGTACAATGGAAGAGCCAACACAACCTAATGACTCACGAGGACCTCGTATAACTTAACTGTTTATTCCCCCTGCACCTTTAAAGCGAGAAGTGCTCTTGTAGCCGCAGCTTCACTTTCCCACATTTACTGCTTGTATTTGCCCAGGTGCTCTCGCGCTATGATGACCCTCTGAATCTGTGCAGTGCCTTCATATATCTGAGAAAAGCAAAGCAATTAAACACAGGTGAAAAATCATTAAAAAGCAAAACTGTCATCTTAGTTCAGTTTTCTTATAAATGTGTAGCTAGACAGCACATCACTAGAGGCAGTCACTCATTCACTCAATAAAGGAAGAGCTTCTGGGAGCTGATCTGCAGTATAGATTGTAAGTTATAAAGCACGACTGCTAAGGACATCACGCTAAAAATTGAGAGGAAAAGTCATTCAGAAAACTGCAGAACAGCACACTGAAAAACCCTGCTTATGCTAAAGATTCTGGAACCTTTTTTTTTTATCTCAAGGATGTTGCAGAAATGCAGTAAACCAAGACACCATCAGAATCATCTGTGTACAGACCTGGTAAATCTTGGCGTCTCTCATCAGCTTCTCCACAGGGTATTCACTGTTGAACCCATTGCCACCGAAGATTTGGACGGCGTCGCTGGCCACCTGGTTGGCGATGTCTCCGGCGAAGGCCTTGGCGATAGAGGCGTAGTAGGTGTTCTTGCGGCCCTCGTCCACCTCCCAGGCTGCCCTCTGGTACGCCAGTCTAGCCAGCTCCACCTTCATGGCCATCTCCGCAAGCATGAAGGACACCGCCTGGTGCTGAGGGCCAAGAGGGCAGAGTGTGAACATGTCATGTCATATTACACTCATCTTGCATCAAGTTTAAACTTTCCCTCATTCTTTTTAAAGCACTTTACCATTAAACCATGTTCTCCTTCCTTAGCCCTAACATTAAGGGTGCAAGCACATAGTTGTGGCTGTATGTTTGGAGTGTTTGGGCCTGCACTCCTCACAACAAGCCCAGCACGAAGTTTTTGTTTGGATTTATTAGGGCTCCAATCACATAATGCTGAGACTCATTTTTGATAGATGGGTGCTTGGATCCCGCTGATTGCTGCTTGTGGCTATATTTCTTGTAACGTCTTGTTCCTCGTACTCGTCTTGGCTACCATGGGGCTGATCCTTCACTGCTGTCGCCCCTAAACTCTGGAATTCTCTTCCTCTGTGTCTCTGTGATGGCTCTTCCTTCTCTGATTTTAAAACCTTCCAGTTTAATGATCTTTATATTTCATGTCTCCTAGCTGATCGATATGATTGTTTCCGTATATGATTTAATGTGGGCTCCTAAGAAACAACCCTGGGTTTGTGAATTCGCCACGTAAATAAATTTTGGTCTTACTATTATTACACTTACATCAGCAATAAGCCTGCCAAAGGTCTTCCTCTCTAAGGCGTACTTAGTGGCCTCCTCCAAGGCTCTCTGGCCCAATCCAGTGGCTCCTGCAGCAACCTGCAACATCCACACACATTACACACATGCTGTGGCCATGAAAATGAGATAATAATATACTCTAGCAGCTGCCTGCACTTTGTTCCATACAAATAACAGCTTAGTCCTGGCTTACTGCATCATACAGGCTAAAGCTTTTAACTGGTCAGCTGCTATGATCACCAGGTGAAATGCGTACTGGAGGTCGGGTTTTGTCGAAAGCGCCCATAGCGATTTTAAAGCCAGCTCCCTCTCCGATCAGCACATTCTCTTTAGGAATCCTCACGTCCTCAAAAGTGATGCCCCGAGTGTCCGAGCAGCGCTGGCCCATATTCATCTCCTGGCAGAACATAGAACTGATCATCAGACATTCACAGCTCATCTCACACAAAAGCCAAGGCAGAGGTCAAACTGCAGGCTCTTGCCTTCCTGCCAGGCTGGACTCCTGGAGTATCCGCGTCTACGATGAAGCCTGTGAACGCCTTACTGGCCGGACACTTGGGATCTGTGTTGGTGCGGGCCAGCAGGAAATACCTAAAGACCAACAGAGCGGTCAGATTTGATTTAGATCATAATGAGCATCTAGGGTGTAACTGGGGCAGCACAAACAGCATGAGATATCCTGGTCAAAGTGACTGCTTCAGCTCAGATCAATCAGTCGGCTCACCAGTTTGCATGTCCTCCGTTAGTGATCCACATTTTCTGACCGTTGATGATGTACTCGTCTCCTTTCTTCTCGGCTCGAGTCTTTATTCCAGCCACGTCTGAGCCAGCCCCGGGTTCTGTTACGCAGTAGGCCTGACACCACGCACATACACACAAAGCGCAGAATAAACACTGTGTATGGACTTACAGGCAGTACACGCACATAAAACAAGTAGAAAATGCACTTACACACATCAGTGGCTCCTCAGTCATTCGCCCCAGATACTTCTTCCTTTGAGTGTCATTACCAGCAATGATAACTGGCATTTGCTGCGGAATGAAACCAACACATTAGAATAATAAATGTATTTGAGCTTTTCAAGCCTCCTCAAATATATTCAAGAGTCAAACCCACAATAAACCAGAAAAATACAGAAAGGAAAACAGATTAAACACAAACTGAAAGTAAAATCAAATAAGACAAATCAGGTGAAAGCAGTACTGAATACAAAATGTTTTAGGCATGTATGTATTATTTATATGCACAAAATTAAGGTTAGGGTTAAGTTACAAGTTGGTCGGATGTGACTCCAGTGCTTTTGTTTACCCCGAGAGAGTTGGCCTCGATTGCGGTCTGTACACCTGTGCAGCCGTACGCCAGTTCCTCCGTGATGAGGCAGGAGTCAAAACTGGACAAACCCAAACCCCCTGCAACATCAACACAGTCACTAACTGAGCTTGCATGGACAACAGACCAGGCGAGCCGTAATTTCCGTAAGGTGAGCCGTAATTGTGTACTACGGACATGTTCACCTACCGCAGTCCTCTGGAATATGAGCGTTCATCAGGCCCAGCTCCCAAGCACGCTTTATCAGAGGAACGGGATACTGCAGAGGAAATCAAGAGCAAATGTACCGCCTTCTAGTGGAACCAGAGTCACACTAAACATGCAGAAATCCATGTTAAATAACTCACTTCACCACTTTTGTCATATTCTGGAGCAGCAGGGACGATCTCTTCTCGAGCAAACTTCCGCGCCACATCTTGGAATTCCTTCTGCTGGTCAGTTAGCTCTGTTTTCAACCCAAAAAAAAAAAAAAAAAACTATACACTTCAGTTCATTTAGTAACTTTTGATTTGTTACTTAGTTTATTACCCTGTGTCCTGCACTGACAATAGCAGCTTTGGTATGTCTCGCATGTAAAAAGGGTTTAAAATATCATGAAAACCCCGTATGCTTGAGTAAATCTGCTCTCCTGCTGCAGTTTTAACAGGGGGTGGAGTGTAACAAGAGCATGTGCCAAATGCCTTTAACATAAATGTATTCTTGTGTTGAGTCCCAGGACAGTTGTGTGCTACATCAACAACATCTGGAGGCTCTCATGTGCCTTTAAACCCAAAACCGCTACCATGGCATCACCATGGCTACTAACCGAATGAGATTCCTCCTCGTGAGGCTTTAATAGCGGCGTCAGCTCGTGCTCCTGCAGCTGCTGCCCCGGAGCTCTGGAATCGGAGAGCTGTACGGACGCCCGAGCGCAGAACCTGCACAACAATACGACAGAAGAGGCGGTGAAACAACAAAAAGGCAACCACATTACCACAACCATGCAACAGCTTCTTTCCCAAGCAGAAAACCACACTGCCTATATAGTTACACCTATGAGTGTTTATGCTTACATTTTATATGCTTTATTTGTCACATACATAGTTATATATACAGGTGTCTTCTACGTATCACCTTACATATTTGGGGATATTTTGTCTCTAACACGTTTCAACATACTGTTGAAGTGACAATAAAGCCCTTCTCGACATGAAAATTACTTTATGTGTATTGCACGTGAGCACATCATTATGAGGACACTGACCCGTTAATTGCAGCCTCAATTAACATGTAATTAACACGTCATTCAGCAATAAATCGATCAGAAAAACTGTAATAATCGCGATACGATTAGCGCAGTATCGCGCAGGAACTCGTCCCGAGCCGACCCTCAAGCAGCTGAGCTGTCACAAACGTACAGGATGTCACTCCAGACGAACAGACAGTGAGGAGCTCGTCACCATTATGAAATATAGAGTTAATAACGCCTGAATGTTTCATGTTACCTTATTAAGGAGCATTGTTGCAGCAGCTGTGCTGGTTGTTGTGGTTCGGTGCTAACTTCGCCCTGCTAGCACGTCTTCGCAGTGCCCCCAACAACCCGCCGTGCTCCACCAATCACATCAGCGCTCCACGTCACGTGTACGCAGCGCCTCTCCAATCATACGCGCGCCCAAGGTCACGTGCTGGCGTGCGGTCACCCGGTGACTTTTGCCCCAGTTCCGGTTACATAACCCTGTTGTATTGTACACATCATTTTATATTGTCACTGATATTTATGTGCTACTTTATACATGAAGTTAGACTTATATCCCTCTATTAAACATTAAAGTACCTTATAAAGACAAACGCGTTCTGGTCTTTGTGTATGGAACTCCAAAGTGTTCAAAAGTATTATGAAATGTGTTAGAATTATATTGTGAAACACAACTCATTATTGTGAAATATGATTTCATATTTTTTATTTTTCAATTTCAGTATGGCTAAAAAATTTTCCTACCGGTAGCGTCAATTTATAGCCTTGTCTGTAATTTTGTCCTGCCTTGTGATAATATCCTACCAGCATAAATACCTTCTCCCCGCTATGTTTAGGGTGGTAGCGCATTATTATAGACACTTACACGCCATAAATCAATTTATCAAACGGCTAATAAGAGCTGAGAAAGATGCGGTTTTTCACGTAACGTTTTAGAATGAAAGATGAACAGTGATAACGATATCGTATATAATAGAGACGCCGCACATGGTTTTGCAAACTAAGGCTACTGCAAACCCCGAGTTAATTTCGTAGATGACCAAGTTTTAAACAGTGTAAATCACGCGGATGCTTTGAAACTCCACTTATGCGCACAGTAGGTGAAAATGCATGATAGATATATAAAATATTAAAAGTATTACAAAACAAAGCTCGTTTCGGCTCCGAAATCCAACAAACCACGCGGTCACACTCCATCCAAGGGCAGCAAAATTTTATGGGCGTGTGTTAAATAGCAAATGACGCGTTGTCGGGTAGGACATTCTCATGGGTAGGAAAAAATGTCAGGACACCTGGACAGCACTAAAGTCCTGAGTGCTGCACCCGGGATTTCAAGACGTGGACGACCACAATTTGAGGACAGTTCTTCTTGTGCGTATTGTCAACGGACACGGTGCTCAATTGCTCTTAAACGATCAACAATGGTGTCATCGATGCGAACACTTTGAAGAGCAATGATCATCCCAAGCATTTCAGACTTAGAAATGTCATGAAATGATGAAAAACGGCATTATGAAATAATACTGACTTTGAAAACTAAAAAAAAAAATGAAATCATATTTCACAATAATAAGTAAATGTATATAACAGAATGAAATATATTTCACAATAATGAGTTGTATTTCACAACATATTTCATAATACTTTTGAACACTTTGGAGTTCCATATTTGTCACTCTGCCACGTGTTTGATTTGACTAAAAGCACATTTCTGTCTGTAGTTCAGGTTTTATTTGCCTGGTGTAGTTTCCATCTTTTAAACCACCAGTTTTAGAACTTACTCCTGCAGTAAACGCACTGCTAAACTGAGTCATTTGCAGCTTTAGCACCAGCGAGAGCTTATTACGTTATTACAACGAAGATCGTGTGTTTTCACATCTTTCTTCTGTTTCGTATCAAACTACCATTCTGATGCGTTTTAAGATTCCGAGCTTTTATTGTGCCTTAAAAGGGAAAAACAGCTTCTGAATCAAATCGCATTGTTACGTTATTCATATAAACTCGTGTTAAACCTTATGAATAGCAGCAACATACAAACTGAGCTCAACAACGAATAGCAATGACACAATGTAAGTTTTAAGCTTATGTGGCTACAATTACCATGCACAGTGCTGTACAGAGGGCAAACGCATAAATAAGCTAAAACAAAGACACATATGTCAAATCTATTTAAATTATAAGCGAAAAAAACAAGTAAATGCGTATAACTAAATCTGTGCTGCTGTGTTAAAGGCAAGGGGGCGCTTATTTTTGAAGTTTATGCATAAGCTTTTACATCCATCAAATTTACTTATATATATATATATGCATATTTTATGTGCCCTCTTTGGGATTTGAACTGTTGGATTATGTATTTCAACAGTAAGCGTGTGTTTGTTTAAAAGTGGAAAAGTTGGAGCGGGGCGGACCTGTTCTACCCACCCACACACACACACACACACACACACACACACACACACACACACGGAGGGGGGAGGAGAGAGAGAGAGAGAGATAGACGTGTTAGCTTGAGCTAGCGTGACAGCAGCAGTTTAGCCAGTGTGCTAACGCTCCGGCCCGGCTCCGTGTGCTGCTGCTGCTCCGCCCTTCCGGGCCGCGTGATGGTGTGTGTTTGTAGCCGGAGCTGGTGACTGTGACTGCGGGCTGTGAGACATGTCTGTCCCGGGCGACAGCTCTCACGCCATTCTGGGGCGAATCCGCTTCATCGGCCGCTGTATCGAGAGCTTCAGGAAGAGCGAGCCGGTGCCGGAGAGCCTGTGCTACGTACCCAAAGAGGTGTGCTACAAGATCTGTAAGGACTCGTCCTCGTCCAGCTCGGCGTCCTCGTCCCCTTCCGCCGCCGCCGCCAAGACGCTGGTGCCGGTGTGGGAGACACCGTTCCAGGCGCCCAGCCGCAGGCTGTGGAAGTTCACAATCGAGCCCAAGAAGGGCAGCAGCATTCGCACGTCGGGGGAGGAGTACTACAACAGCCACGGCCTGTGGCTCAAAATCACCAAGGTAAGCCCCCGGCAGCCGGACTGCGAGGTTCGGTCTGGTTCTGGTTTCCAGCTCGGAGCCCGGAACCAGGAGAAGAACCCCCGCAGCCACGCAGCACTGTCCAGCTGACGTGACCAAATAAGCCGTAGTTGGGCAGTGTGGCTCAAAGTCTCAAATCCAAGCTAACTGGACTTTCTTAAGTTCTTAATGACTTCTCACCTGAGATGAGAAAAGTCCAGTTGTCTTCAGTTTAAACTCTTAGAACTACCATGTCCTGGACAGTAGAGAACCTACACAGACATGTGCTCAGATTGACCAAGGTAAGGCAGATATAAAGCTGTGATCTACATTTACGTTTGTCATTTATCGTATTCTGTAATTCACAGCGACCACCACAGTTACCTACTTACAGGGACTCACTGCAGCAACTCGGGGTTAAGGGTCCTGTTCAGGGACCCAGTGATGGTGGTGCTGGAAGTAGGATTTGAGCCCGTTGGTCTGTAGATGAGTAGACTGGACCACGACCACCACTCATAAGTAATTCTGTGCGGATTCAAATGACATTTGCAGAGCAGAACACACTGGCAGCCCATGTGTTAAACTACTCTAAAATTTCCAGAATCAAACAGCGTTTGTCCAACGCATCCATTTCCCACAGCCCTAACAGAAGCTGGGTTAGAGATAGCAAGAGAGTAGTTTGATCATCACATGTTTTGAGTCATCAAAAAATCTTCAGGAATGTGACGACATTTGTCATCTATCGCCTGGACTAATAATCTGAAGCACGGAAGAGTTTGTCATTTTGTACGATTTGCCCGGCTCCTGTGTTGACTTTGCGTCTCTGGTTCCGCCGTGTTTGTGCAGGAGCAGCTGGAGGAGTACCGCAGTGGGGTGGAACTGGAGGAGGGCTGGATCCTGGCCTGTAAACACACGGAGGGAGGAGACCGACTGGTGCCCGTTGAGTCGCCGAGCACCGTCAGCAGGATGCAGCAGCTGCTCGGCTACGACCACAAGCCCTGCAACAAGTCAGTTCCTGCCAACCTCATTCCGTCCCTCCTCTCACACATGGTTCACAGGCCAGAGACTGGAGTGGAAGATCCAGCGTCTTAAGGAAAAAATTCCTGGCCTGGGATTTGCTCCAGTGAGAAAAAAACCTCGGAGCTCAAAGACACCAATATGAATAGAAGTGTCTTATGCTACTCACTCTAGCTAGGGCTGGGCAATTCATCACAGCTTCCACTTACTAATCACACTCTACCTGGAGCAATTTGGGCTTAATGGTCACTGTTATTTTACCAGCTTAATGTCTCTTCATTTAAAAAGGCAGAAAGAATGACTTGTACTTTGTAAAAGTATGTGGCCTGACCGTGTGGACCTGACCATGGGACTTTATTATGTCGGCTTATCTGTACTTATGGGAATTTATTGCTTGGTAATCTGCATTGGATTTGCTAAAGTCGGGGTTAGGGTTAGGTGACCACACCCATGTATGTGGCTGGTGGCGTCTGGAGAGTGTGTGTAGTGTAGATTTGCATTGTGTTGACTGCCTGTCAGTGCGGCTGCAGCTGGGGAGGTGATGTAAATAAATCAGTGAGCTGTAACATTATTAGAGAAAACTGACTTCACACAGTCTTGTAACCCCTCGTTAACGCCGCTGCCGTGTGTGCTCAGGTGGGAGCAGGTGGTGGATGTGGAGAACTCTGCATATCTTGGTGCACCACCCAAAGTGGCGGAGCGTGACGAAGCTGCCATGCAGAAACTCAGGTGGGTGGAGAACCGTGATGGCGTTAGGAAAGAGTGGGAAACTTGACACTCACTCCGAATGAAAGTGAGAGTTTTGTTCTGTGGAGCTCAGTGGAGATCCATCCTTCACCTTCATACTAGAGGTCGACCGATATGGCTTTTTCTAAAGCCGATGCCGATATTTAGAAGTCAGGGTCAGCCGATGGCCGATATATGCTGCCGATATTTTTTTGGCCAATAATTAGACATTTCCCCTCTGAGTAAAATATCACACTAATAATAACAAAGGAACTTAACATTTATTTAACACTGACTAAACGTAAATCAAACTGTAAATGTCTAAACAATATAAAAATATATAACATTTGAACTTGACTAATAATTTGTAAACAAAACAAAGTTTTCAAGTTACAAACTATTCCTGAGGGAAGATAAAATTGTAAGCAGCAATACAAAAAGGAGAATGCAAATCATCTTTAGTTTTAATCTCTTAATCTAGTCCCTGAGTCTTCTTCACCCCACCCAGCCCGAACATCGGCGTACTGAACTCGGATATCGGCCGACGCCGATATGGTAAAAAATGCTAAATATCGGCCCGATATATCGGTCGACCTCTATTTCATACCATCACACATCTGTTCAGAAGCTGTCCTGACCAGGGCCAGACAATTGGTCAAAAATGAACTGAAAGCAACATTTGGAACCTCTGATCAATGTAATACTGCCCAAATCCAAAACCAAATAATTGTTCATTAATCATACTCCAGGCAAAATGTTTAATTAATCATGATATTGATTTTGAGGTCATATCACCCAGCCTTAGTCTTCACCAATCAGTTTCCTTTCCCACTCCTTTTCCCGTAATGGTTCTGTATTTGTATGTATTTCCTCAACTTCCCAACGACTGTATCAACATCTCCTTGTTAGATGCACTTGTGGATGCAGTGAAAGTGATTTGTGGCTGCTGCATTGCAGGTATCTTCCCCCCACCTGGACGTTTGAGTGCGATGAGGACCTGGTCAGCTACTTTTATGATCACGTGGGGAAAGAGGACGAGAACCTGGGCAGTGTGAAGCAGTGTGTGAGCAGCATAGACGTCTCCTCCTGCTCGGTGTGTTGCAGTTGTTTTTACAGCATGATACACTGCTGCTTATCTAGACCATGATTAGTGCTGTCAGACTTGTTAAAAGAAGTTTTGGATTTTGAGCGCGCACGCTGCTGAGCAACATGAGGTTGTGTGTGTGTGTGTGTGTGTGTGTGTGCGCGCGCGTTAGTAACGGTGTGTGTTTTTGAAAGAAGGACCCAAACGGGGGTGTTGGCTGTCTGACGGACGGCGACACGGAGACGTACTGGGAGAGCGACGGCCTGCAGGGACAACACTGGATCCGGCTGCACATGAAGAGAGGAACAGTGGTCAAGTACGGGCAGCTCAAACAACTCTCCAGCTGAGTAGCATTTCAGGTTACTATGGTCCCACATTCGAACTAAAATAATCATTCACTTTAACGTGTTAGTAAGCTGATCCTGACAGTGGACTCGACGGACGACAGCTACATGCCCACCAAGGTGTCGGTGCACGGCGGAGAGGGAGACAACCTGAAGAAGCTGAGCGAGGTCAACATCGACGAGTGAGTTACGCTAAACCAGCCCAGCTCACACCACAGCTGCTCAGCAGGGCCCGTTAGAACCCAGGTGTAGAGTAAGAGTTTCACACTCTCACGCAGGAACCTGATTGGAGACGTGTGCGTGCTGGAGGACATGGTGATCCATGTGCCCATCATCGAGGTCCGGGTCGAGCAGTGTCGAGGTGAGAGACACAAACCCAAACCACACACACGACGGTGGAGATTCACGAGTTAACACTTTATACAAGTGGAGAGATGTGCCCTGGATCAGTCCTCAGAGTGTATAACGTTTAACAAATAAATTCAAACTAAATATGGAAAGACTAAAACCAAGGGAATGACAATATATAGAAAAATACATATCCCAAATAAGCATTCCTGCTTCGAACAGTATCTGAAGAGATTTATTTCTGGTGTTCATCATGACCTTGCATTGCCTTTCGGGGTTCTGTACAAATGTAATAGAGCTCTCTCTATATATATATGTATATTTATCACAACGTGCTGTGTTTGCTGTTTGATGCACGTAGACATAAGACGTGAATAACACCACAGCAGGTAAGTGATGGTGATGTAGAGAAGTCAGCAGCTGCTTCTCACACCCCACGTCTCTATCTGCCTGAGCTAACGCGGGGTTTGGCTTGTGTAGACGGCGGTATTGACGTGCGGATTCGAGGGTTAAAGGTGAAGTCGTCCTGCGAGCGGGACCTGGGTCTAAACGCTGACGTCTTCCAGTCGCCCAACCTGGTGCGGTACCCGCGGCTGGAGGGCACGCCGCCTGACGTCCTGTACCGCCGGGCACTGGTCATACAGAGGTACGGCTGGATGACGCCCATCAACGCTGTCCCCTTCACCACACACACACATACACACACACTGGAGTCAGCAGCCGCACGTAAAACAAACACAGCCCCTGTGTGTTTAAAAGAGACCATTCACAAGCAGTTCATTTCACACACACAGACCAGACTTTTGCATTGTGTCATTCTCGTGTGTGTGTGTTTGTGTGTGTGTGTGTGTGTGTGTTTGTGTGTGTGTGTGTGTTTGTAGATTTGTCACCCTCTTGGACGGTTTGTTGCCTCACCTGGTGCCAGCCTGGGACTACAGCCTGGGCCCCTTCAGCCAGATTAAAGTGAGTGTCAGTGCTCTCTCTCGCTCTCCTCTACACACACGTGTGGTGTGTGTGTGTGTGTGTGTGTATGTATGGTGTGTGCGTATGGTGTGTGGTGTGTAAGCCAGTTTGGCTTGTTGCAGGCTTGTGAAGCAGGTTTGACCTGATGGTGAGGGCTGGGGCTTGTTTGATTTGGGCTGGAACTGATCGCCACGTGTCCGGCCCTGTCCCATCACCAGTCAGCCTGCAGCAGGGAGTGGACTTGACCTGGTTTCGCTTCATATCAGTGGTGTGGACGCTCCCAGGTCAAAGGTCGTTCTGTCACAACACAGATAAGAAGTAAATATGTTGCGTATGGCGCTGCCTCCTGCCTGCCTGTAGGATTAGCTGCTTAGAAAGTAGGCCCGGGCGATATCACCTCAAATCAATATCGTGATTGATTCATTCATTTTATCTTGATTATTTAGTTTTGGGCTTTTTGGTTTATTTTGCACAATTTGACAAACAGATTAAAGAGTCCATATCCTACATTAGTCATTAAAAAAATCAAATAAAAATTGTAGTGGAAAGCACAAACAGAATGAAAAGAGTATTAAAAAAAATAATTGTAATAATCAACATGGGTAAGACTACTGTCTTTCTTTTTCCAGACGTAACATAATGTGTGTGTACTGTGGGATCGTCACAGGTGTGTGTTGTGTTGAGTGTGTCTGGGGTCCGAGTCGTTGGCATATTCTCCACCCGCTCCCTCTTTCCTGCTCCCTAGAGCATAAAGCAGTTCCTGCTGCTGTCCAAGCGGCGTTTAGCTCTCATCATCCAGTGCCTGAAGGACTCAGAGACCAGCAAGCCCAACTTCATCCCCCGACTCTACATCAACCGCCGCCTGGCCATGGAGCACCGCGACAACCCGGGTCTGGACGCCACCTGCAAGAATGCTGTCTTCACTCAGGTACTGCTGTCCCCCACACGTGTCTGCAGCGTGTCCGTTAGCCAGGCTGAAGACTCACATGCGGCTCTGCTCTCTTCACTCAGGTGTACGAGGGCTTGAAGATGTCCGATAAGAGTGAGAAGTTGCTGGACTATAGGTGTGCAGCTTTACTCTACAGTGCTTTATCTCACTGGTCACTCTTTACCACTGCGCTGGTGCGGATGCTCGTGCCCAGACGCTGCTGAAGTTGGGAACCAGGTGGTCACTGCAGTGGAAAAGGGATCTTTGTGTGTGAAGATCACACTAACATTATCATCATCTTCACTGTAGGTGGCATGCGCGACACGACCAGTGGTGGGAGTGCAAGTTCATCGCAGAAGGCATCATCGATCAAGGTAAGATCACAACCGGAGCCTGCTTAGAAAACATTGCCTTATGACCAAGGTCAGCTCTCAGTGCTGTGCTGCTCTGCCCCATGCTGCAGGAGGAGGTTTTAGAGACAGCCTGGCCGACATGTCGGAGGAGCTCTGTCCCAGCTCTGCAGACTGCCCCGTACCCCTGCCCTTTTTCACACGAACCGCCAACCAGGTTCCTGACACAGACACGCACACACCATTATCCAACTTCCACGGCAACTTCCGTCTCCTAATCACAGGGACGGTCTGACTACAGCATCTTGGAGTCTTGCCAGTAGAGTGACTCTGTTGTGTGTGTGTGTGTGCTGTTAGGGAGCCGGAGAAGCCAGAGACTTTTACGTGCCGAACCCTTCGTGTCGAGAGCTCCACAAGTTTGAATGGATCGGGCAGCTGATGGGGGCAGCTCTTCGTGGGAAGGACTTCTTGGTCAGTGATAAAGCCTGTCGGCTCAACATCACCACACAGTCTGCTCACGTGGGGTCACAATGCTTCATGTAGTAATAGGGAGGTGGAGAGTTGCTGACTTCACTTCACCTACATTTACATATACATTCAGGGTGGTCAGCAGATGCTCACATGTAACCTCTGCATTTTTCACCCATCTGCAGACTGCTTTAACTGTGTTTAGTTAGAGCTGCTCCTTGCTCCTACTTGCAGGTTCTGGCTCTGCCTGGTCTGGTGTGGAAACAGCTGATTGGAGAGACGGTCAGCTGGAATGAAGATTTCCCTGCAGTGGACTCTGTACTGGTCAGTAGCTCTGGGTGCTGGAGCTAGACGCTGTTGTACTACTCATGCCACTTCTGTGTGACGAGCTGTGATTTTTGTGTCCAGGTGAAGCTGCTGGATGCCATGGAGCACACAGATAAAGCCACGTTTGAGTTCCGGTTTGGGCAGGAGCTGGTGTACACCACGCCGCTGAGCGACGGCCGCCTGGTGGAGCTGATCCCCGGGGGCAGCGCCGTGCTGGTCACCTACGAGGACCGCATGGAGTTCATACGTCTGGTGAAGAAAGCCAGGCTGGAGGAGAGCCGCGAACAGGTGCTGAACTCACAGCCGCAAACAGTTAGACGTACGACGTTTAGCGGGAGCTCTAATCCAGAGTGATGTACATCATTGCTTGTCCATGTCTGTTCTTCATGCCTGAAAACCTTGAATCTGAAAACTGAATTGCTTTTATACACGTTTAACGTCTCACGCGGCTGTTGGTTTTCTTATAGATAGATGCCATGCAGGCGGGCCTCCTGAAGGTGGTGCCACAGGCGGTGCTGGACCTCCTCACCTGGCAAGAGGTGGAGAAGAAAGTGTGTGGAGACCCTGAGATCACTGTGGAGGCCCTCAAACGCTTCAGTCAGTCCCAGAGCTGTCGCACCGTGCAGCAGGCCCACTTTATACAAATGTCATCTAAATGACTCAGCGTTAGCTTTATTTAAGCAGATGCAGAGGCGCGTGTTTGTTAGGATTTGCAGATATGACTGTTGTTTTTAAATCATCACAAATATTGTGTTCTTTGTACATCTTCAGCACGTTATGAGGACCTGGAGCCAGCAGACATCAGAGTGCAGTACCTGTGGGAAGCCCTGACCAACTTCACCAACCGTCAGTAGTGTGGAGTCACATTTATTGTCGTTACAACCATATACTGCAGTAAAGTGCACACTGGAATTAAACAGAGCTTCTCCAGGGCCATTGCTCTACATAAAATACACATATGGGTTCTGGATTTAGACCACACTAACCACAAGACTATACAAAATGCACAGGTTCAAAAATGTGTGCAAGCAGGGGGATACTGTAGGCTCTAAGTGAAGAAAAGTGCAGTGAGCATGAAGAACACTGGCCCTGACTCACCAAGCATTCTTAAGAAATATGTTATTAATACCCACCCGCTTTGTGCTATGTGTGTTTGTGTTCATTCCACAGAGGACCGCAGCAGGTTTTTACGCTTCGTGACGGGTAGAAGTCGTCTTCCTGCTCCAATATACATCTACCCCGACAAACAAGGGTAAGACTGTCAACTCACTCTGTTCACGTTCAGCTGAACCGTACGTTCTCCATGATGTGGGAGCATTAACCTATCAACACTTCTGCCCAGATCTGAAACTACAGATGCACTTCCACAGTCTTCAACCTGCTCCAACACCCTTTACTTACCCAAATACCTAAGGTGAGTTCAACCACAAAGTATCTTATAGTCTGCAAAATATTAACATATGATGGAGGATTAGCTGCCCACGTGGATCAGCTCAATTTTTCTGGCTCTGTGTACATGTCTGTATATTTCCCACAGTGCCAAGGTGTGTGAGGAGAAGCTCCGCTATGCTGCCTACAACTGCATGGCCATCGACACAGACATGAGCCCCTGGGAAGAGTGACCTGTCCACTTCGCTTTATGAATATTACATACCTGGATTTTTGCATCACCATTTTTGGCCATTATTATCCACATAACCATATCTATAAACTCCTGTCAGTTACAGCTGTACAGAATAAACAGATGTGTGATGAGTTCTGCTCGCTCCTTATTTCATACTGATTAAGACGTTACCGTTTAAATCTGGTTTGTATGATTTGTTTGAAATGATGCAGAGATGATTCCCCATCTTACAGCACAGTTTTGGTTTCCATAGATATAAATGAAACTTCTGTTCAGTAAATCTTAATGAAGAAACCTGGTTTCTTCATATTTTGCTAGGACTATGAGACAGTAGGCGCAGTCATTTGTTTCAATATGTGCAACAATACTGTACATGTAAATATTATTCGCTGAGACTATGTCTACAGAAGTTAAGATTAAGCTGCAAATTTTGTGCAGTACTGTATACACTACCATCTGCATTTTGGTATGATGTGTTGCTGATATAATAGACTGGGGCAAAAATAAGAATAACTCGTGATCTCATGATAATGATAATGAAAAAATAATGTTGAAATGTCCTCTATCCATCTCCCTAATAAGTAGCTACTGATTATACATCCTTAAAAAATAAAGATGTTGCCTGTAAAATAAGTAAAAAAAAAATATTCAGGAGATTCAATCTTCTATATTCGTCACGTGCATATTTATTAAAGAACAACACGCGGTGAAATGTCCTCAGATTCGTTCCTGAGTGTAGAAAACTTAAAATAAAAGAAAATAAGAATTATTTTTACAGTGAACATATACACTTTTGATCTTATTCTTCATATTTTATGCATTTTTGTTTGTTATAAATGCAGCAACATGAAGCTTTACGTTGTAGCGAGAGCGTGAGTGGCCGTGCGCGTGTCCGTGTTGAGGCCGCGGGGGCGCGCGTTCTCGCCTGATCTCGCGAGATGTGAAGTGTAGAAACGCTCCCATGGTGCAACGCGCTCCCTCTTTCTCCCCGGCGCTGCAGGATGGGTACGTGTGTGTTGCTTCTCCTCCGCCGCACAAATCCGCCATCATCCGCTCCGCGCTGGCTCAACTCGCTCTCAAACACGCGCCGGGGCGCGGATTAGTCCTCGTACGATGCCCCGATGAGCATATTGTGGAATTGTCGGGGTTTTCGGTCTGTTTTATAACGTGATGGTGG
This sequence comes from Distichodus sexfasciatus, assembly GCA_032718565.1. Classification (NCBI taxonomy): domain Eukaryota; kingdom Metazoa; phylum Chordata; class Actinopteri; order Characiformes; family Distichodontidae; genus Distichodus; species Distichodus sexfasciatus. The sequence goes on along the minus strand of JAVGVS010000682.1, from coordinate 84,370 downwards.
TGTAAGGGCCCGGAACCGGAGGGAAGATGGCCGCCCGGGTAGCGTGTGAGGACGTCGGAGAGGTGCCTGGCCGTGTCCTCCTGCTGCTTCTGTGTGTTTAGTGTTTTACCTGGGTGTGGGTTTGTGTGTAGCGGGGTTATTCTGGTGTGGTCTCAGGGCTAGTGAGTGTTAGCCGCGTAGCTGCAGCCCGACCCGAGTGACTCGTCCTGGCGGTTCGGTACAGCGTGTTTAAGCGCACGTTTACACCCGCAGCTCCTCACCTCTCCCCACGGGCTCCAGCTGCACAGCCGCTCCCGTGTTCTGGTGGAGGAGCCCGGGGGTCTGGTGGAGGAGCCCGGGGGTCTGGGGGAAATCACTCCGGTAGATACACACGTGTTCACGGGGCTCGCTTCTGTTAACATCCACCATGAAGTGTGTTGGAAGAGTTAATGTGAGCTGCTGGGCTTTAATGCTTGGAGTTCTGACTGCAGGTTTTGTTAATGTTTTGTGTAACGTTGGCATTGGTCTAGGGTTAGTGTATTGGGACTAAAACCAGGTTAAAGTTGTGTACTGTAAATATACAGTGTAGCTGATCTGAACTAGCTTATATACTTGCGTTAATGCTCGAGTGTATGTGATGAGACAGAATCCCAAGTTAAAACATGCGGATAACCCTGGAGACCTGAACACTCGAGCTGCGGGACATTCTCAGTCTGTACTCCTGTTTATAGTTTGAGCGCTAACTTGGTGTGTTTCTCTCTGCCAGGTATCTCTCGGGATAACTGGCACAAACGCCGCAAGACCGGTGGCAAGCGCAAACCCGTCCACAAGAAGAGGAAGTATGAGCTGGGACGGCCGCCATCAAACACAAAGGTGAGAAAACCATTCGGCCCCACGTTGAGCCTTGTCTGTCTGACTGCGTGAGTGATGAAAACTTGTCCTTAGGTTGGTCTTTTTTGACCGTTTTGGTTGAAGCTTTGGACCGTCCAATGTTAGGATTTGTCATAGTTACACTGACACGCATCCACACGGAATGGCGCTGGCTGTGAGGTTTTGCAGGAGATGTGCTTGTAGATTAATATAAGTTCTTGTCATTCTACAGCTTGGGCCTAAGCGCATCCACACCTTGAGGGTCCGGGGTGGCAACAAGAAGTACCGAGCCCTGAGACTGGATGTGGGCAACTTCTCCTGGGGCTCTGAGTGTGAGTGCCTCGACGTGACACTGTAAAAGCTGCACATCTTTCACTGATGAAAACTTGTCCAGTTCTGCTGCTGAATGATTGTGATGGACACCAATGTTCCAACGCTGAGAGAGATCCATTTTCAGCTAGTGTTTATTGCTGATTGATGACTATAGTGCTGAACTAGTGTGTTTGGTCCTGGCAGGCTGCACTCGTAAGACCAGGATCATCGATGTGGTCTATAATGCCTCCAACAACGAGCTGGTGAGAACCAAGACCCTGGTGAAGAACTGTGTGGTGCTGGTCGACAGCACTCCCTTCAGGCACTGGTATGAGTCTCACTACGCCATCCCTCTCGGACGCAAGAAGGGAGCCAAACTGGTATGTGTGTTGTTGAACCTGCACCATTACGCTTGTCACCATAAATCATGGTTGGTCAACTCTGCTCCTGGAGGGCTAATGTCCTAGAGGTTTTTCATCCTGCCTGATCAGTCTCTTCTGGTGGATATCTACCAGAGACCAAGTGTGAATGTTGAGATCCAGTAAGATAAAAAACCTGCAGGACACTGGCCCTCCAGGACCGGAACTGATTAATCCAGCATACATTCATCTACTTTTGTACGCTGACTAACATGCCTATAGCATTGATTAGAATTTGAATTTAAACTTTATATTGAACAGAAGGTCATTTATTAAGAGATTGGGCTTCATTCACCAGACATGTTAAAACCCACTTATGCAGTATTTACCAAGATTGTCATTTGCTAATCTTATTTGAAAATTGTTCTGTAGGTAAGAACAGAAATGGAAACTAGTTTTGCACATAGACTATCACATCGTGATTTAAATTTGCGCCCCTCTTGTTTTGTTGATGGAAGGCTGATGAAGTGAGAAGCTGTGTATTTCTTAGTTTGTACATCAGGGCCTTTTCTCAAAAGCAGGGATGAGCAACTCTGGTCCTGTGGAGTTGGTCTCCAGCAGGATTTGTCCTGTCTGGTCTCAGGTAGACCCCTGTCCGGGTAGGATGGACCCTGAGCTGGACGCTGACCCCAGGCCTGGAGTTTCTCCTCCTCCTGCTGCTCTAGTTCTGTTTGCTGCTGCTGCTGCTGCTGGTCTTTCTGTGATGAGAACTTTGTCCAGTTCTGCTACTGAGTGCAAGTGATGCAGTTTAAGACTCTGAGGAAGATCATGTTACCAGTGTTGTTTGCCTGTGCTTGAGAAACTGCTGCTTTCTGCACTTATTATAAGCATGTTTTTGTCCTGCAGACCCTTGAAGAAGAGGATATTCTGAACAAGAAGAGGTCAAAGAAGGTTCAGAAGAAGCTGGATGAGCGCAGGAAGAACAGCAAGATCAGCTCCATCCTGGATGAGCAGTTTCAGCAGGGCAAGCTGCTGGGTAAGCCTTCCTCCCTCTCTTCTTCCTCCCCTAATCAATTAATGTGATGAAACTAACCAGTTCTGCTACTGACAGCTCGGTGCTGAACTCTTACCTTTCTGACCTGTGTGTGGACTGATTTTTATTGGTAATGTGCGATGGTGTTCATAGTGTAATGGATGTTTTTGTGTGTTCTGCAGCCTGCATCGCCTCCCGACCTGGACAGTGTGGTAGAGCTGATGGCTACGTTCTGGAGGGTAAAGAACTTGAGTTCTATCTGAGGAAAATCAAGGCCAAGAAAGGCAAATAAATGTTGAGCTCATTATGGTAAAAGTTCAATGTACAGCTGTTTGATACAACCACCATTAAAAGGAAAAATGCCCCGTTTGTCTTGTGCTCCTTTATTTGTGGAGGTGAAGCTGTGGGGATTTAACACCGTTACTCTCTCAGGTCAGCTCATTAGGGTAGACGTAAAACACAGTTGGGCTTAAATATCGCTTATTCTAGTAGTTTACGACATTGTGACTTCAGTTATTTTTGTGTATGAAGATAATTGTGGCACTTATACTTTGGTCCACTTGCTGAGAGATTAAACTGTACTTTCTAAACTGTCCTCATTCAGGTCCTCTATGCTGATTTGATATCGGCATCTAAAGTGGTGTTGGTTGAGAGATGCTGCTGTAAAGCTGTGACGGTAAAGCAGCTGGAGTGTGTACTCCTCTAACTGGTTCTAACCTCCTCACAAGCGTGTGTATTCCCCAGAACAGTCACTACACTAACGTCCAGCATCGAGCCCCCACTACACTGGACACTTCATCTGTCAGTTGCTTTGACTTTATGAACTACTTTAAAACTGAAAGTCACCCAGGGTGAAATGAGGGTCTAAAACAAGACTTAGCAATCATATAGGCTCAGTTTCCCAGTCTGAGATTAAGACTAGCTCTAACTTTGACTTTAAGTGGTAAATCTGCAGTGGTTTTGCAACTTAGTCCAATGCTAGGCTTAATCCATGTTCACAAAACTAGTCCATAGAGTCCAGTTCTACGTGTGTGAGCTAGTTACCTTGCTAGATTAACAGAGGTTATAATCTGATAACACCTACGTCACCATAGGCTGTCCAATCAGCATGCACCAACACTTAAACACTGCAGCTTGGTGGTCAGTTTAGGTCCTACATGGACGGTGATGAAACTTTACCCTATAATGGCTTGTGTGACCAATATACAATAAAAAAGTGATACCAAAATTCGTGATATTTTACACACTACAAAGCTCAAAATCACGGTTCAAATAAATCTCTATATGTCAGCTATCCGATGCGGACTCCGTTCCGAGTTATGCTTGTCCTGCTGTGAACATCATTCCAGGACACGTGATGCAGTTGGTCATTTGTTTTAATTCATCACACACATCCTCTACCTGCAGCACATTCATCTCATGATTTTGTCATCCTGCAATCCATACAAATCTATACATACACAAGTGAAGAGTTTTAATGTGTAAAGGTGGTGGTTATAGGTGAGGGTGTTGTCTTTATGCTTCTAGTTTTACAGTGGTGTCCTGCTGCTGCTGTTCTTCATCATCGTGTCTGTCCAGAGTGATGACACACGGCACTTTCAGCAGCTCCTCGTATTGACTCGGCTGCTGGTCCGTCGTGGAGCTCATCTTCTTTTCTGGATCTTTCTTCTTCTTGTGCTCCTGCTCTTGTCCTCTTGTGCAGCAGCAGTGCAGGTGTCTCCTCTTCTGCTTGCGTGGAGCTGGAGGCCAGACGCTAACCGGCAGCGTGGAGAAACCCAAACTCGGGTCAGAGTCCTCCGCTTCGTCCAGCGCGCTGAAAAACACGGTGGAGAAAAGCTCAAGCTCAGGGTTGGATATAGAGCTGTAGATAAACGTGTCTACAATGAAAAAGTAAAATCAGCTCTTGCTCAGGGGTGCAGTGATGGTCGTGCTGGAGGTAGGATCTGCAGTGTCCAGAGATAAGCATCACACTTAGAGAACACCTGTCTAGTGTAACACCTAGTTTGATGTCCGCTTTGTCTTGACCCTTACGGAAGTCCATTTGCCTTCCATTCAGGTTCTCAAGGTTGCCATGTGCTGGTATGAGAATGAGAACCTACACAGACATATTAATAATGCACATATATATCCATACCTCATATCGTACGTGGAGCCCATGAAGATAGGCCGAGCGGGGCTGAAGCTCAGGCTGTAACCTTTATCTGTCCAGTATTTATCCTTCTCCAGGGGAGGAAGGTTCTGGTGCATATCGTCCACAGCGAGCATGGATACCTGCAGCAGAGATGGAGATGCTGAAACTGTGTGGTGTTTAATGAGACATTTACACATGGTTTTACACTGCTGAGTGGGAACCGGAACCTGGATGTTTCGATCAATCAGCTGGTTGGTCTCAAAGTCGTCATCGTCTTCACCGAACGGGTTGATGATGAGCTCCCCAACCTGCACCGACACAGCACAGCAGCAGGTTATAGTGGGAGGGAACTGTGTTGACCTAACTGTGTGTGTGTTTAATGTCACACCTTCAGCCAGCCGGCGTAGAAGAAGAACTCCAGCAGGGTAAAGACAGGAATGTACAGATCCACATGGACTTTATGTTCGTCTGCTTTCTCTGGCCTCACAAACTGACGTCCGATCAGGCAGAACGCAAAGAAGGAATACACAGCCAACGTCACCACCTGAACACACACACACACACACTTTTATCTGAACAAATGAGACATTATAACTAGATTACTTGCAATATATTTTTATTAAAACTCTAACTTTATGAAAACTGTAGTAAAGTAAAACTCCCGGTCTACATGTGTGATATAAAACACCAATACGGCATGATATTCTGATATTTGTTCTTAAGGAACGTCTGTGTTCATGATGTGTTCTTAAATTATTCACAAATTTGTTCTTATAATGCTAAATGTTTAAACAGTATAATATTAACCACTGGAAGAATTGAACAAAACACAATAAGCTATTCTTTTGAACAAACCTAATGTGAGTGATGATTTGTGATTCTGAACACAGCACAGCAGACAGTGAACCACAACCACACGCGAGCTCGTGAAGGGCGAACGGCGACCCTCCGATCATGTGGTCGAGTCCCTGACGTTACACTACCAACTGCCCCAGGCATTGCAATAACGTAAGAGTAGTGTAAGAAAGCTCTACAACTGCCGAAGTGGGTTTTAAGAAGCAAGTTCCTCATAAGAACGGTGGGTGAATGAGGCGCAGTGTCTTGGTGACGGAGTGTGATTTGTGTTCCTCACCTGTGTGTAGACCAGCGGGATGCTGATCCAGTCGTAGTGGAACAACATGCTGCACTTTCCCCTGTAGTTATTCAGCTCCTGCCACAACAGAGAAGAGGTTATGTGTGTGAGTGTGAGTGTGTCTGTGTGTGTGTGTCATGTGTAAACAGACTCACGTCCATCAGCAGTCTGAGAGCGATGTCGTCCTTCACACGACCCTCTTCTCTCGCCCGGGATGCCAGGTTGGCGAACCAGGTCAGGGGCATCCAGTACTTGTTGAAGTCGGAGTAGAGATGGTTGAGAGACTTCAGCTCCTCCTCCGTCATAAAACCTGCACGCAACCACAAATAGAAGTCTGGGGATTCAAACCCTGGAAGAGTCTAAAACACTGCTGGGGCCTGTTAGAATGAATGTCTATTATTTGAGAATTCCTAACCCAGTGCTGAACAGTTCGGTTCCAAACCCAAAAAGCTAATGATTTGTACAATTCTGGCTGCGAGAAAAAGCACACCGCACTGCGAGCGGAGGGAGGGCCCGGGGTGAGGTCATACCGGCCTGGACGATGTGCTGCAGCGAGGGGAAGCGCTTGTGGACGCGGGTGCTGATGGAGCGCAGGATGAGGATGGAGGACAGGTTGGCGTAGCGCATCAGCGTGCGTCTCAGCAGCCGGCCGCGCTCGTCACAACCGTGAACGTTCCCCGAGACCACCATCATCAGGTTGTCGGGCAGCGGGAAGCTGGTGTACTGACCCCACCAACGCTGGAACGCCTGACTGATGTAGAAACCTGCAGCACGCAGACAATAAATAACACAGTGTAAAAGCTGCTGGCGGAAAGCGTGTCTCTGTTCATTAAAATGCACATCTGAGGTTTGTCTTACCCAGAACGAAGGACATGGGGATGAGTTTGGCGAACTTGTTGCAGTGTCGTGCTGCCCTCTCAAACAGTTCCTGCTGAGGCTCGCTCAGGACACACCTGCAGCACACACTCACATTCACATTTACCGCATTTAGCAGAACCACTTCCACCTCCCAATAACAGGCAGAGTCTCCCTGCAGCCCCTTGGGGTTAAGGGTCTTGCTCAGGGACACAGTGGTAGTAGTGCTGGAGGCAGACTTCGAACCCACAACCTCTTGGTCCAGAGTCGAGCACCCTGACCATTACACCACCACTTACTTATAGGGGTATGACCATCTTAAATATATTACAATTACAGTTGCAAATTTTCTAGCCACTATTTGTTTATATTGTCTTTATAGAGTTTAAAAAGCCATCAATGTAACTGTAGTACTGAGAGTGAACTGGAGACTTTGGAGAGATTTGACCTGTAAATAACGCTGAAGAAGCCGTAGAGCAAGCAGAAGAGCAGGAACTCTTTGTAGAGCAGTTTGTAGATGCTTCCCTTCCACCTGAACAGCAGCTTGGAGAACCCCGCGAAGCGCGCATTGGCAACCTCCAACGTATAGGAGACCGTCATGACGCTCGAACGACACTACACCTGCCCAAAAATCACACACCAACAGCAACACTTACAGCAACGCAGGACAAGATCAAGAAGATTCAGGATCTGCTTCATCTCAACATCTCAACCTTTTAATCAAACACCTTCCGTACCTCACCCAGAGAACCGCTGGAGTGTGAGAGGAAGCTCATCCCTCATCTTCACTTATATACGCTGATGCTGGATGACAGACTGCCTTGATTTGTGGTTTGGGAACCAGAGTCATGTTCAGGTGCAGCAATACCGCTGAAGCTTCTGTGAGAAAGAAATCTCCATCCACACTGAAGTCAAACACAGTAAAAATGATTTATGATTTACAACACCACGTTCACTAAACACGTTTCTCACTTACAGTCAGATACCATGCAGAGTTACTCATAATTATACATAAATACAGCATTTATATCGTTTTACTCGACTGACATTATATTAAATCTTTAAGCCGTACTGCATCTTTCTGAAAAGCAGGTGTCTGTGTAAACTTCAGAAAAAAGAGATCAATTACGTCAGAAGAGAATCAATGAACTGAAACAATCATGTTGAGATTTATTATGGAGTGAGTCTAAAAAGGAGTATTAGAAGAAATCATGAAATTTTTTAAAAACCAAATCCTCAACTTCTGCTTTATGCTGTTTGGAGAACAGAATGAGGAAATCATAAATCTGACAAAAGACTAACATACAACCACCATCAACGCACCTCTCTCCACCTGCACTAATCAGGTGTTATATCATAGCATGTGGAGAATGACTTCTAACCCTTTAACATGAGTGTGTGTGTATGTTCAGAGCCACTGTAGAATATTACACCTGAGTGTGTTTATTGTGTACTGCAGTGTGATATGTTATTACCATATACAGCATTTAGATATTTCTAACATGTTCTTTCTCTGTAGTTTTCATCATTATCCAAATCTGGCCTCACTCTGCTGGAGAAGAAACTCACTTCAGCTGTCAGCACGCTTTATATGGAAGTTTGATTAATCACTGCTGGAAACGTGATAAAACACAAACCCATAATACTGTCACTCTGCAAATACAGTTTATCACGAAGAAACTGAACCCTTACAGAGCAGCTGGTAGGGAGTTGGCCCGGTGATGGGAGCGTCGCCTGTTCAAGTTCCGGACTGGTAAAGGTACCACTGAGGTACTCATGAGCAAGTTACGGTACCCAAGCACTGCTCCTCGGGTACTGCAGATGTCAGCTGCCCACTGCTCCTACACGGATGGGTGAAATGCAGAGCTCACATGGGGTTGTGGTGCACCGTGTGCTGTGGTCACAATCACAAATAATCACTCACATTTACAGCAGTGTGAGTCCGAACACAGCCACACTGAAGACATGAAACTTCAGATTTAGTTTGACATAAATCCCCCGAAAATGCACAAATAGATAAATAAATGAATGTTGTGTGTAACTGGAGTGGGTGTTTTCTCTAGCAGGGGGCGCCGATGTTCCCGGAGCAGTGACGATGTGATGATGTGATGTGATGATACAGTGATGATGTGATGATACAGTGATGATGTGATGATACAATGATGATGTGATGATACAATGATGATGTGATGTTACAGTGATGATGTGATGATACAGTGATGTGATGATGTGATGATACAATGATGTGATGTTACAGTGATGATGTGATGTTACAGTGATGATGTGATGATACAGTGATGATGTGATGTTACAGTGATGTGATGATACAGTGATGTGATGATGTGATGTTACAGTGATGATGTGATGTTACAGTGAACTAGTGCTGCGCGTCTGAAACCTCATAAACTACGATATGAAGTCTCATCATATACCAGAGAATTCAAGAGCTATCTTATATGTGTTAAACAAGCAGTTTAAGACCAAATAATAACTAATTAAAGGGGAAAATGCCAACATGAGAACAGTAAGTTGAGGTTTAGTAAGTTTACACATCCACCATGTAATAATGTGAATATGACGACGCTAAGATCCATTGTGAAGTCACACGTATGTGAGAACCTTATTTTCCTTGTAAAATTGTTAGTTTAATCTCGGATTTTTCTCTGAATTTCTCCAGTTAAATCAGTTCCAATCCTTTTTTGAAATGTATTTTTATGTATCTGCTCGTCGTCACTCTACAGTTCACTGTCGACTCTGAAACAAATGGTTTTATACTAGAACATCAGAATGAGCAGCTGGAGAAAAGTTCTGGCCAAATGGTCACTTAGAACAGCTCCGGTTTTACTAAATAATAATCGTTCCGAGGCCAGTTCATCTCTTCATCTCCCATCCCATGTAAAATAAACTGTGATTCTTTTAGCATTTATATGGATATTTCATGTTCCAGCTCATATGCGTGTTGAGACTTGAGTCTTGCTGAAGTCTTTTTATTGTTTACTCATGACCGCGTCTTCTGGGTTTGTCGTTTTTATTGGAGCGAAACGTCCGGTTAAATTCTGTGTGCCAGTGACAGTGTGGAGAAGACTACATCTCCCAGCATCCTCCTCCTCCTCCTCCTCCTCCTCCTCCTGCTCGGAGCGCTGTGACTGGTGGATGGTGGAGCAGCGGCAGATAAAAGCGGCGTGTGGTCGGTAGTTTGTAGTGGCTGGTGTGTAGTTTGTACTTGTGTGTGTGTGTGTGTGTGATGATGATGATGATGAAGGTGCTGTGTGTGTTTGGTGTGCTGTCCGCCGCCTCCGTGGCTCTGCTGCTCTACACTCCGCTACCGGACACCGTGTCCGAGCCGCACAAACTGCGCCTGGTGGCGGCCGCCTTCAAAACCGTCGCGCGCCTGGTGAGTTACTGCCCCGAGGGGCGGGTCCGGGTGGGTCCAGGTGGGTCCAGGTGGGACAGGTGGGACAGGTGACGTGAGAGAGGTGGCAGGTGATGGGAGAGAGGTGGCAGGTGATGGGAGAGAGGTGGCAGGTGATGGGAGAGAGGTGACAGGTGATGGGAGAGAGGTGACAGGTGACGAGAGAGAGTTGACCGATGAGAAGTGACATGACACAGATGAGAGGTGATGTAGCTGCTGGACATTATGACTACCGTCTCTAGTAACACAAAGTGTAATGTCTGGCAGTTTTAGCCACTAATGTTAATCATTTGAATATACTGATGAAAATGTGTGTAATTAGATCGTTAGACTGATCCATTGGATGATAAATCAGGTAACTGCACTACCAGCGTGTCTAAGAGGATGATGAGTTTTTGAGATGCTGTGTGAGAAGTGAGATTCTGCCAGTTAACAGCTTGTGCTCTTATCATTGTCACTGGAGATTCATCATCAGCCATTAGAGGTTTCTTCCATTCTAAAAAAAAAAAATTCTACAATGTCACATCCAAGACCTTCTAGAATTTCAGGGTTCCGTAAAGGCTCTCAACCCTAACCTAATGGAATGTGGCCGTTCTTTACACACCCCGTTTAAATAATCACTGTTTCATCCTAATAGAAATGATTAATTCCTGATGGAAACTAATGCTGATTTCCATTAGGTTTCATTATAGAACTGTTGGATTTGTCGTGATATTTTCCTACCCATTTCTCCTGCTATATTGCTCCCCCATTTTTGTGGTGAGAGAGATGATGAATGAAATGTGAGCCTTATGCCATAAGACATGTGTATGTAGAATATGTGTGTTATGTCTGATAATGACCTGTCTGATATCACATTAAATTAGCCTCGATACTCCTGACTAACAGCGTTAAGAGCAGGTGCTGGTGCTCTAGCGGCGTGGGTTTTGGAGGAGGAGGAGGTTGTGGGTTGTCGTCTAACCCTGTTCTACCACCACCTGAGCAAAACCCTCAAGCCCAAGTTGCTCTGAGGAGACGGTCAAAGTATTAAAGAAAACACATTTACACACTTATTCAGAGCACCTTTGATATTGTAATTAAAGCCACAGTCTCCCAGGAACTACTCAGAGTTAAGGGTCTTGGTCAGGGAGCCTCAGTGGTTGTAGTTCTGGCAGCAGGATAGGGCTGGATTTGAACCTGCAATGTCTCGCTCTGTAGGTGATTAAAAAAAAAAAAAGAAAAAAGTCAAAAGTCAACTTTATTGTCATCTCTGCTATATACTGTACAGATACATAGAGAGACGAGACGACGTGGCTCCAGGTTATTTCCAGTGCAAACAAACAAAGAACAGTAGAACAGTAGACCACTGTGGGAAATGGAAGTAGCTCTAGAGGAGAGTCGGATGCTGTAGATATGAATAATCAGGTGCTGGTCTTGATTTTGTGTGTTGATTACTTCAGTATTAAGTGTGTTCTGCATTCTCACCACCAAAACAACATCCTGACCCTGGTGTTACACAGGGACTTTGTTTTGTGCTGTAACCTTTGTAACATTTGGAAACATCATTGAAGAAAAGGGTTATGAATTGGCCAGTGAAATGTTGTTCTCAGCTGCTCTTCCTCGTGCCCCTTCACCAACTCGGCCATGTTACATCCCCGTGCTTCCTTCTGCCTGCCCCAGCTGGATGAAGCCTCTGTTCTGGGTCAGAGTGTCAAACGTGTTGCGAAGCTGCAGGAATGCAGTTGCGACATAAGCTCGTCTCTGGAGATGAATAACAGTCACAGAGAGTCTGATACAGCCACCGGCACTGAGTGTAGTGAGAACAACCTGTCGCTGAATTTGGACAAAATGATCGCTGACTTCAGGAAAACTCAGTCCACCCACACACCACTCAGCATCCACGGCTCTGTACACTCCTCCCATCCGGCAGACGCTATCGCAGCATCAGGACTCGATCCACCAGGAGCTTTTTCCCACAAGCCATCAAACTCTTGAACACACTTCCTCTTCACTGCTGCTACACATTTGCACAACTATTGAACACTGAATGTACATATCACTGGTCACCGTCTAACTGTATCTGCACACATGATGAAAAGACTCTAGTTCTCCACTGCTGGTACAATGTCTGCACATGATCCAATTTGAATGTTAGATACTGTGTTATTTAATAGACTGTCTGTATAGAATTTTTCATATTGAAACTGTTACTGACCTCGTGCACATTCAGTGTAAAGGACAACTCCAAGACCATAGTTGCAGGTTGAATACTGCGTCCTAATTGTCTCTTTTTCTACTTTTAGTTTAAAGTGTATATTTTATATTCTGTTTATATATTTTATAGTGTCTTATTTGTCCTTTGTTACTTGTTCTTTGTCGTTTGCACTGTTAAAACTGTTGCCATGTCGTCTCGTCTCTCAGTATATAGCAGAGATGACAAAGACTTTTGGCATCATGCTCTGTGTCTTGCTGTTTTAGGGCGACTTCTCGCACTCCCTCGGCCTGGCGCATCACATTCACGTCATCAACCGCGCTGTGGCAGCCTTCGAGAGCCTGGTCCCGATTGAGCAGGAGGACGTGCGAACCCATGACACCGAGCTGGGCGGAGTCCAGGTGCGAGTGTATGAGCCCGGTCAAAACAAGCAGGACACTCTGAGGAGGGCTGTGTTCTTCATCCACGGAGGAGGCTGGTCACTCGGCATTCCAAGTCAGTTCCAATCTCACGTCACTCTGTATGCACACATGAGTATTTCTAATATTTTTTGTAGAACAGAGAGATGCTGGTGCTGGGTGCTAGTCCTTCTGACACCAGGCCTGTTCTCTGCCTCTTTCCCCAGAGCTGGGCTCCTATGACCTGCTGTGCAGGAAGATGGCCGCTGATCTGGATGCGGTGGTGGTGACGGCCGAGTGAGTGAGATCCTGCTTTTATAACTAGATCCAGCTCACCAGAGATTCTGAATACTATGAGAGGTTTCCAGAGTCTTACTGGAATTTTCTAATGGTGCACAACAGTAACTTAACAGCATGTGGTTGTTCTTAACGGTCCCTAAAATAAACATTATTAAATATGAACATTTGTGATGGAAATGTGGATTCCCACTGAGCAGCAGATTTCCCCCATTGATGCCGTGTTGCTGAAGGCTGGTGTTCCCCTGCAGCTACCGCATGGCGCCGGATGTGCGCTTCCCCGTGCAGTATGACGACTGTCTGCAGGCCGCTACACACTTCCTGAGTGCCGAGGTGCTGCAGCGCTACTCCGTCGACCCGCAGCGCGTGGCGGTGTGTGGAGACAGCGCCGGGGGCAACCTGGCAGCCGCCGTGGCACAGGAGGTGATTTACATTTACCTTTCTTCCATTCCCTAATTACAGGAACGGTCTCCCTGCAGCAACTTGGGTTAAGGCTCTTGCTCCGGGGCACAGTGGTGGTAGTGCTGGAGGGAGGATTTGAACTCACAACCTCTTGGTCCAGAGGCGAGCGTCTTACCACTAGACCACTGCCCTTCATAATATTACGTTATTATGCTTCTGGGACTTAATAAGTTAATATGACTTGGCAGCACCCACGTAGCAGTGCTTGGGGACGGTACCTTGCTCATGAGTACCTTAGTGGTACCTTTACCGGTCTGGGACTTGAACCGGTGACCTTCTGATCACGGGGCCAACTACCAACTGCAGCTTTGTCTTTTAAGCTAAAGAATTTCAGCCACAGTTTAGACACTATTTGATAGTTATATAGTTAGTTCCGTCTACTTACACGATCTTCACATGATCCGACACAGAATGGCATCATAGTCTCTCAAGTCTGCTTTGTCCAAACTCAGAGGCCGCAGGTATGACGCCATTCTGTGTAGGCTGTTGAAATTGGGCTTCATAACCATCAATTAACAAGTCTAACAACAAAGTTCAAGATGTTTCTCAATTTTGAAATGTTTAACTTCCCAAGTGTCGTCTCTGTCCTCTTTGAGCAGATTGGCCGCAGGAACGAGACGGAGGGAAAATTCAAGCTGCAGGTTCTGATCTACCCGGTGCTCCAGGCTCTGGACTTCAACACGGCCTCGTACCAGCAGAACCACTACGTCCCCATCCTGTACCGAGACCTGATGGCTCACTACTGGCTGGAGTACCTGGGCGCCGACCCCGAGCTGATCCGCGCCCTGCTGCTCAACAACCACACCGGCCGGGACCAGGGTCTGGCAGAGCCGCACCGCGCCAAGCTGGACTGGCCCTCCCTGCTGCCCGCCCGCATGACCAAGAACTTCAGGCCCATCTTCCCGGCTGTGGGGACTCCGGGCGTGTTGGCGCAGGTGCCGGCGCTGCTGGATGCCAGGGCGGCGCCCCTGCTGGCGGAGGATGAGACGCTGCGGACGGCTCCGCCCGCCTACATGATGACGTGCGAACACGACGTGCTGCGTGACGACGGCGTGATGTACGTGCGGAGGCTGGAGCGGGCCGGCGTTCCTGTCACCTGGAGACATTACGAGGACGGTTTCCACGGCTGTGTCAGCTTCGCCTTCTGGCCCTCCTACTTCTCGGTGGGGATTCGGGCGGTGGAGGACTACATCAGCTGGCTGGGGGAGCGGCTGTAGCTCCGTCACCTGCAGCGGGTTGTAGCTTTGAGGGAGGAACTTCAACACCCAAGAACTTTACTCACCTTTAAACCTGCCCTGAACGGCTGCTTAACTTTTAATCTTATTTTGTGAAATGAGCCGAGTGGCAACGTGCTGCTGCACCAGAGCCAAGACAAATCTTTCTAGAAATGACTGCACATGAAATGACTCAAATACAATTCCAATCATTTAAGATTTTTATTATTCACATTATTATTATTTCATATTGATTGACCCTAGCTGTTTTTCTGCAATAGCTGCTGCTCTTTTTAACTCTCATTTGACGTGATCGTGGTGCTGTTGGTGGTATTCAGATCAGTCACCAACAAATGCCACACACACGCATCTTGAATAATCTTAAATAATCTTGACTTATTATTTTTGACTCATTTTTGCAGGTTACGTTAGGTCTGTATTAATACTGGATACATGAGGAATTCCTCAAGGAGCTGCAGCAGGAGGAAGGGACGTGGTGAAGGTGAAATCGGAGTGGGAAATCGGTGTAAAGAGTTTATATGGAGCTCATAAAGTATGTTCATGTTTTATCTTCATGTAAAGCCAAGTGTTTTTACTCTGAAGTAAATATATGGTTAATAGTGTTTGTGAGGGTAAAGGACAAACCGGTTCAGTGTTTTAAGAGGGACTGTGTGTGTTAACTGTGGAGGAGGTGGAGGAATCCTGTTACATCACGCCTAGTGTCTGCTAATAAAGACCAAGTTTAAGATCTCTGCAGCAGTCTTATTGTGTTTGTGTGTGTGTGTAAGTGTGTGATGTTTGCTGCACTTTCACACACTTACTCGGAGGCTAGCAGCCGACAGTGTGTTCTGTAGTTAAATCCCAGCAGGAGTTGATCAGCGGGGCTGGAGGTCAGGAGGGAGATGATTTCACAGCAACACACAAATAAACCAGCGTGTATGTGTGTGTATGGCAATGTTTCTAGCAAGTTCAGAACTTTTATAAAATATGGGGAAATAAAAATGAATAAATTTACAATTAATAACTGAGTTTCTGGCCTTATGTATGCAAGAGGAGTTTTAAAGCATGAGTGAAGGTGCTGATTTTGACATGACATTTGCAGCTCGATGACAATAACAAGAGCCTGGTTTATGTCTGTATCTAGAACCCCTTGTCCTCTTACACTCACCGTCCCCGTGGGAACAGGAGCAACTTATCACCTACTGACCTCTGAATTTGTCTTCAGCAAAGCGCCATTTTCCAGCTGATGGACAGCCGTGTTGGTGACAGATTTACTCTTTGGGGGACACTTTCAAGTCAAAGTCAACTGTATGGTCATCTCTACTATATACTGTCCAGATATACAGAGAGACGAGACGACATGGCTCCAGTTTTGGTAGTGCAATAGGAAATAAAGAACAGAGAACAAATAATGCACACCGAATTAACAATATATAAAGAGAATACAGAATATACATTTTAAACTAGGACTGGATAATATAATTACAAATAATTAATTATAATTACAAATAATTACTAGTAGTTTGGTTTCAATTCAAGTTGTCCGTCAGAGCATTTATCAAATGTTTTCGAAGCTCACTGAAGTTATGACAAAAACAGTTCTGATATAGTTTGGGCAGCAAAAATAACCTTTTTTTTTTTTTTTTTTTTTTTTTTTTAAATATTAAAGCATATTGGGCAAGTTGTCTTTTACAGAAAGATTTTTAGTTAGTTTTCGATCTTCAGACAATAGTTTTGACCAGTCAAAGACAAATATTAACAAATAATCGATGTAATGGGCCCTTTTAAAATGGTTTCGTAAGCAGTTTTTGGATAAAATATTTTTCTAATATATTGTGTAATTTTTTTAGGTATCTCTGTTTTTTTGCATGTGTTTCAGTGTGGTTTTGTGAATGAGTTTGTGACTGAAAGGTCGGCGTACCCGTACTGCTGAAGTTTGTCCTTCGGGGGACACCGTAGTTTGCACAAGGCGCGAACTTTTAAATCGTGGCCTGTAATTCTGAGAGACTGGACGCTGCGTTGTTTGGGCCCAAACTGCGTCAACTTTAGCTCAAATTTGTGCTTCATTTGGACGAGGTAAAGCTGATTTTAACGCCTGTTTAAATGACAGACGAAGGGATTATCGTATTATATATATATATATATTTTTGCATTCCTTGGTGAGCCCATCGAGGTATGAAGTTTGTTCGTTTATTAATTCATCATGTAATAATTCACTTGTATCTAGGAACACTGTGGTCGTGTCTTTGACTGTTTATTCATTTTGTTTTTTATTCACGTAATAATGACGTTTGTATCCTCAGAAACAAGACTGTGAAATGTCTGTTGTCTGTATGTCGTGAGGCGGTTTTCGAGCTGCTGTACGGTGATGGATGGAAACAGATGAAAGGAGCTCAAACGACTTCTTTCTTTTTAACGCAAATTGTGCCCCTTATTTCTTAACGAAAAGGTTATTTCTTGCTCATGTTCGTTGTGTACGTCTGGATTTGTCTTAATGAATAAGGTAAGCAGCAATATGAGTAATGACAATCCCCGGATTAGAATATATGGAGGTCTTTGCTTTGCGGCGAGCTTGCAGGTGGACTGTTCAAGTTCAAGTTCAAGGTTCTTTATTGTCATCAGTCGCTTTATACGTGTAAAAAGTGTGATGAGACAGCGCTTCCCCATGGCCCCGGTGCGATATACAGTAACACTGAAGATTACATTCAGCAGGACAAAAGGTGCAACAAGCAACACAGTAAATACAGATCGAACGCAACAAATACAGTACAAAAGTGACGTTAAATGAAGAGACGGAACGTAAACAAGTTTTGCTTAGTGTGTGTAATTCGGGTTCCATGGAGACGTATATTACGTATATACGTATATTCACCAATATATATACGTATATTCACCAATAATAAGTAATTGATTGGTATCCGATCGCTGTCAGGGGAGATCGCCAGAGCATTTATTGAATGTTTAACAAGCTCAGTGCGGTTCTGATTAAAATTGCTCTTATTTGATTTGGGCAGCTATAATGACTTCTTTCGTTATCAAAGCAGATTGGTCTAATTGTTTTTTTTTTTTTAAGAGAGAATGCTTATTCTAGGAAGGTTTTATTCTTCAGACTATGAATTTGACAGTGATTAATACCAACAGAACAAGTCCTCGATAAAGCCTCTTATACCCTCAAAGTGTACAGTCAATATAGAGGTTTTTTTTTTTGTTTTACGGACCGTTTGTAACTGTACCATTTAACAGTAAATAATGATGAGTGTGAAAGTAAGAGCACACTGCAAAAACAAATCTGGCCAGGTGTAAATGTCACATAATTATTCTCTGTAATACGAACAATAAAAAAAAATTCGTTTCTATCTTTACAAGAATGCGTCTTATTTTTAAGTTGGTATGCTTTATTCAAAACGCAAGGCATTGTGCATCACTTTCTTAACAAGATAGATTTACGTAATCCCAGACAGCTTTTTCAGGTTTACCCACACAACAGATAACGTTCTGGTTAGATTTACTCGTTTTGATATAATTAGCAAGTTGAGGCGCCGCACGGCTTCCATTCGCGACGAGGACTTTTATTGTGTACTTCTTCTAGGCGTGGCATCGTTTAAGAAATTAAAAAGAAATGTTTTAAGTATTGTTTTAAGCACCAATACTGAAGGAACTTCACGTGTTTCTTATCTCTACTTAATGCATTATCCTCATTTGTGTGCACACTTGTGAAGTTATGCTCAAGAAGCTGTCGCGTTTGCTCTCGCTTTTGCGGTCATTTACAAGTTTTAAACAATTTGCCTAATTAACCTGTGCGGTTTCAGCGCCACGCCTTTGCTGAGCAACGAAAGAGGACCGCGCCATCTTTGCCAGCGTCTCCAACCGCAGAGAGTGAACTTTAAGGTAAAATAACCTTCACAAATGGGTTCATATTGGACGCCTGAGTTACGTGAAGCCATGTACACATGTGTAAAATAGTTTCCACTGTTGTAAGTTAAAGTTACCGTGATATTATGAGGTAAGTTTGGAACGAGGCTATAAAATACAGTTGTGCTTATGAGTTTTCAGACCCAGGCGGAATGAATTTTGGAAATTATGCAAAAAAAACTTTACACAAAAAAAAAAAAACCCTTCATTTTGGTAATAGTAGTTAGTTGTACACATTTGTTATCACGTGTGTGCTCTTTCCAAATACTAACTGAAATCACTCAAATGTTTATGACCAAAAGTTTATGTACCCTCGAATATCTGGCCTACACAAGTTGACACACCCAGATTGGATTGGTTGTTATTTTAGTTACCTATAATTTATCAGTTTAGCGCTCTCCTAAACAGTCACTTGCCCTTGAACACGTCTTTGCACAATATACTTCAACAATCTGTTTCGTTGTGTACATTTTAAAACTGAGAATCACTCCACCATGTGTATTTTGTTGGGATCTGTATGCAAGGGTTCCACACATCTTGGTGTAAAACCACAGTCTCCCAAAATGGAGGTCTTTTGACTTTGAATGTCGCTGACAAATGTCTCCTTGACAAATGTCTCCTAAACATTGAAGAAATGTGCTGTGGCCGTGCCTTAACCTGTGGTGTGGGACTGGTTATTGTTGTAAATGATTTTGTTTTATTGAGGATAACCTATGTACCAACATCTCCCAGCAGGGATCCACCTGAACCTCCCTTAAGGCACACCCTAATTTGTTCTTACATTGAGCTGGGATGGATTTGCAATGGTACTCCATGCCGTTTTGGATGCACATGTATGTTTATTATTTTGTGTGAACTGTTAGTCTGCATTCTGCACCTTCCTTTGCTACCGATTGTTTTATTATATGGATGTAACTTCTTTTCAGGTGCGCCACAATTTTGTTTATTATATCTAAGCCCTTTTTTTTGTTTGTTTTTGAACACTGTGCTGTGTATGGGGCAGTAATGTGGGCGTGCTGACGTAACTTTCCAATTTATTTTGAAAGTAAGACCTATGCATGGTAAAAAGCAGCTGTGTTAAGAAATGCTAAGATGCATTTCACTTGGTTTTGAAATATAATTGTTTTTATTTGTTTGTCTCTTGTCTTTTTAACATCTTGATGTTCAAAATATAATATTGTTGCATTAAATGCTGACATGTGCAAACCACATCTGCCCAATACATGTTTTTTTTAAGTACCAGCAGTAGTGGACATATCCGAATCTTTAATAGTGCTGCTTTAGACTTTTTTTTTTAATTATTATTATTTTCAATGTAATATTTTCAGTATGAGATACAAGGCTGCCAACTAGAAATTAGGATTAAATATAACTTTAAAGTAACACCAGCAACACTGGTAAACTATGATAAAAATGAATCACATTGTAAGACAGTAGTGTGGAAATGTAAAGATGTTGGTAGATCCTACTTGAAATATGTAACATGGAAATTAAAAAAAACTTCAGTAGATTTTACTTAAAAACGGACACTTAAAAAAACTCTTAAAATTAAGTAGATAACACAAGTAAAGAAGTAAGAACAGAAATGCTAAAATTAAGTTGACCTTACTCGAAAATTCTATTTTTTATGCACAACAATTGAGTAGTTTATACAAAGACTAGTCTTTCTAGATCTACATCATAATATTATGCGAAAAGTTATGGCGGGGTAAGAGTGCCACCATTAAATATATAAATACGTCAATAATTGTCATTAATTGTTTAAAATGGGAAATATAAGGATAAATTACTTCAAGTCATTAAATATTTAAAATCTTTAAAAAATCATGAATTAAATGTGGCTTTAATTATTTTAAATGGAAAATAAAAGTATAATGAATTAAATGCCACGAATTATTTAAAATGAGAAATAAAAACAATTACTTAAATGTGTCATTAATTATTTAAAATTGGAAATAACATTGTTTATGAAATTTGCACTATATAATTATTTCACTATGTATTTCATTTTGGCAACGTTCCGCACATCACGAATTAATTTAATCTGTCAGAGGGCGGAACAAACGCTGATCTACTCGAGACCTGATCTATCGTCTTGAGAACTCTGAAGAACTTCAGTTGCTCCATCTCCTACACCTATAGGATGTAAGTAATTAGCCGCCTCTGTTACTAATTGAGTAGAATTCTTCTACAAGAATATCAACATGTTAGCGAGGGACTATGATCCATATATTTGTGGTATATAAACCAACTGACTGAACATCCTTCAACAGCAGTGATTCCCTCAGTTTTACACCTTAATCCTAGCGGTCACTTCCATCTCCCAAATGCTGTTTCCTCGGCCAACAACCGATCAAGTTCATCATCTGGCCTAATTACCTTGTTAGTGCTCCTCAGCCAATAAGGAGCCGCCAGTGGGAGAAGTCTGAACGGGATTGGCTCGTTTGAAAAACTCGCTCTCTCTGAGCTAATATGTTTGGAAGAAGCATGGCTTTCGTGAGGAGCAAGGGAGTAGGTCTTTCTCCTCGCGGGACGGTGGAGTTCACTGGCAGTTTGTTGATGGTTTTGTCTGTTTAATCTGTGTTGCCTTGTGGGTTAAAGTCATGATGGTTGAAGAGGGGAATGTTTGCTGTTAGTGAATCTTGTGTTTTGGCTGGTTTCGGTGAGCTTGTGTTTGGCGTTAGTCTGGTTGAGTTTGGTGAAAGCGTTGTATGTTGGAGCTTCTTTGGCAGCAAGGTCGTGTTGTTGTAGCACGTTGCTGTGTTTCTGCTGCTTCTTGTTCTCTTCTTGTGGTTTGTGGTGAATGGTGGCCTGAAAGTGTCAACTCTTACAACTGCTTCCATACTGGACAACGTGCATCACTGTTTATCACCATGTGCTTATTTCATCAGTGCTGTGGTGCTTTTCTCATTTTCATTCTTCAGGAAACCGAGTACAGCAGCCCTTTCTACCGACCTGCCTGGCAAGTTTCCACATTTCGTCTGGACCCAAAAGCTTCATGCACCAATGTGGAGGAAGTTAACCATCTAAAGGAGTCACGTCTCCAACTCAAATTTAGCTACAAATTAGCCTGAAAGATAACTAGTGCCGATTTAGCTACAAATTAGCCTGAAAAATAACTAGTCCTAATTTAGCTACAAATTAGCCTGAAAGATAATTAACTCAAATTTAGTTACAAATTAACTTGAAAGATAATTAGCTCAAATTGAGTACAGTCAGCACTTTGCACACCTGTGGTTTGCCTTTCAAACAACAAAGGACATTTGTGGAAGTTTTATAACACGGCAGCAGTCTTTCAACTTCAAATGTGAACAGCAATGGTGGCTGGTTGTTGGAAACCTCACAAACTACTTTCATGGTAAAAGTGGACTTCTCCGGGAAGGTTCTGGAACAAAAACAGCAAAAATGGAGTGACTTTGGAAGATGGGAAGTGGCAATGGAGGAAATGCATGTTACGAAGTCCAAACTCTCCCAATCAGTGGACGGTTTTGACTGATTCTAAAGAATATTCTGGATCTTTTGAGGCTTGTTGACATTCTTTCTTGGAGATCACAGCACTGCCGTGGTATTTGTGGGCTGAAGGTTATTTTTGCTCACCAAGTGTGAGGATGAGGGAAGGTTCACACCTTGATGACTTCCTTCAGGTGCTTCTCTGGTGGTTTAGTGTGAGTAGTAACGTGGCTAGAGCTGGCTGTTCAGTGACTTGATTCACTTACGGTGACAACCCTTCTTGATCTGTTACTTTTCAACAATTGTCTGTATTTTAAGACAAACGCTGATTGGTTCTCACTCCTACAAGGCAATACAGATAAAAAAAGAACCATAGCAATGAGTTACGTGTAGCCAGGGCCACGCCATCCCTGGATACCGGTCATTTGCTTCAAGAAGAAGCTGACTGAGTAAGTAGACTTGCTTTCAGGACTTGGTAGGTCTGTGGTCTTACTTGATTAAAATGACAATCAGTTTGATTTGTGTAACTGTTTAAGGTGTTTTTGTTTCTTCAGGTCTCCAAGCTGAGCTCTCCACTGAAATGAGTTCTGCCAGTTGGAGAATTCTTGTGGAGCACTAACTACAGGAGTGTAATGGGTAAGTGTAACAGCTCATATGTGCTTCTATGACTTGGGAATGAATGTTCATAGTGTTTATCTTTCTGCTTTTGTAGTTAAGCACTCCAAGTTGGACTCCACCTGAGAAAAGACCCTCATCACAAGAAGTCAGGAGCTGCAGTAATGGAGCCAGAAGAAAGGTGGTGAGTAGTGATCTGAGCAGAAAATCAGTTGTAGAAGTGGTGATATTTAATTAACGGCATGTATTTGGTGTTGGTTTGTTGCAGGTTCCTTTGTTCTGGACGAGTGTCAAAGTGAAGACCAAAATGCAGGATCCACATGACTGGTAAAGACTAAACACACTGAGCTGGTTTAATATTTAAGAGGCATGAATAAGGTATTTGTGAAGAGCTAAATTGTTTGTTTTTGTCCCCCATCAAGACTTCGGATTATCACCAGGCAAGTGGAAATGCGGTCTGGACATAGGACACGGCCTCGGACATGAGGAGTCGGGAGGAACGTGCGGGACCTTGGATATGGAGGTGATGGTGTGCTGTTGAAGGGTAAAGGTAGGATTTGTTTGCTCTCCTAATTAGCTTAGAAGATAACTAGGTGAAATTTAACTACAAATTAGCTCTAAAGATAATGTTAGCTCAAGTTAAACTATAAATTAGCTTAAGATAATTTTAGCACAAATTAGCTTAAAAGATAACTAACTCGATTTAACTACAAATTAACATAATGGATAACTTTAGCTCAGATTTTAGCACAAATTAGCTTAAGATGAATAAAAAAAGTAATTTGGTACGAGTAAATGGGCCAAAAATAGGTGAAAAATTGCGTTAAACAAATGTTTCGCTAACTTATTTTTCTGGAGTCGACCAGTCTTGTTCCTTTTGAGCAAGACACGGTAAGTCTTTTCAGTTTTGTCTTTGTTGCGTCGTTTCTTTTGACTGGTCGTGTTTTGATCAGTCTTAGTGGAGAAGCTAATGCCTGGCCCATAAGTCCTAAACCTACAACGCCTTGCAAAAGTATTCACTGCCTTTCCTGAATTGGAGCAAACAAAAGCCTGTGTGTTTATAGGCAAAACTCTGGAATGGTTTCACCATTGCAACCTGTTTGGACTGTTCTTTGCATTTTATTGGTCTTATTCCTGTTTTTACTTTGAATTAGCTCTAAAATAGCCTTAGCTGCTAATGTGCCATTAAAACTTAACCCGTTTGTTGCATTACAACCTGGAATTGGATTGTTTTACAAGTGCTTTATATTTAACTCAACATGCTTACAACTTTGGAGAAGCAAAGTATTTATCATGAAGTAAACAGAATGTGGGTGTGCGTAACTTCACCTCCAAGTAAATATCAAGTAGAGCCACTTTTTGCAGCTGCTAGTCTCAGAGTTTTCTGAGATTAGCACATCTAGCTATTTTGAGGGGTTTCCAGAGCAGATATATATGTGAAGAGATGTGAAACCCTCTAAATCCACCTGACCACTTTTCTGTTAAGAGCATTACTTCAGTAACTTAATTTTAACAGCAACGATTATTAATAAATGTAACATCAAGTTACTGCTTTAACAAACTTTCTTTTGCATCAAATTCAGCTAAATCTGGCCTTCGTTCATAACCATGTCAGTGTTTCCCCTAGGGTTATAGCTTGGGTAGGGGTTAACGACATGAACGCGTAAAGGAATCATGTTTAATTTAATAACAGCAGTAATGTAACTCAATTTTGCTCATTTTTCATCTCCCTGGTAGTGTGTAGAGATGCAGTTACTTTTCTTTTCAGGTGGTTGATGCTACGTTTTCTGATACGTGCTTTCCTGCCGCTGGGGGGGGTGTGTGTGTGTGTGTGTGTGTGTGTGTGTGTGTGTGTGTGTGTACATGTCGGTGCGGAACTAGATGGTAATGAGATGGTTCTGTTGTGATCTGGTGCTATATGGACTGAGGTTGCTCTTCAGCATAATATAATGGTTGGGGAAACACTGCATGCTATTGGTGCGTTCCATTTGCCATTGGTGCCTGGTTTTCGAGTTGTTTTCCGAGGGCTGAAGCCAGCAGCGATGAGTTCATAATTTAAAGTGGCTGTTCTGTGTAAATGCTGAGCTTTTTGTGCATTTTTAGCATTTGTGTTGTGTCCAGCTTTGGCCGGTTGTGTACATGGTGTAGTAGTCGATAGACGTGTTGCTATGGTGATGCGTGGAGAGCTACGTTGTTTATCGAGTGGCGATGCTGAACTATCTGGTAGATGTTGCTGAAAACATCACTAGCCTAGAGTTGAAGTTTAGGGGTTTTGGCTACAAATGGATTTTTCAGACGAAGTGGAGAGTGGCATTTAGCTGTTTTTGAAGCAAAATTATTTGCTTTTACGTGTTGAGCATAACGTAGATCGTTCTCATTTTTACGGCGGTGGCGTTTAGTGGCTTTTGCGCCTGAACTCTTCATATGTATGCTCAGATGATTTGATGGCTAGACTGCAAACAGGAGCTCCTAATTTAAGATTTTGGAGCTTATTTAGAAGCTTCATAGCAAAGGGGGTGAATACATATGCACACACCATTATTCTGTTATTTTTTTATATATGTAAGAATAGGATTTTTTTTAAATTTTACTATAAATCCATTTCAATTCCAGGTTGTAATGCAACAAAATAGGGAAAAAGTACATTTAAAAATAACATGACCAAGTTTGAAAGCAAAGAACAGGTAAATTTCAGGTATATAACCACGTGAATTGAATGTATGCTTGCAATATAAAAACTGAGGGTGTAAGTGGGCTGAGAGTGGGCTACTAGTATACTTTAACAAAAGTGACAAATTGGTCACAGGTAGTCATGTTAATGTTAGTATACACACTACATAAAGCAAATTGATATTATGTACCTGAAGTTTACTGAAATGATCTTGTTTACCTTTTTGGTAAGGGGAATTGGGTGTGAAGACTTCTGCAAGGCGTTTTAGGTTAAAGTAGAATATAACTGTTTAAAACAATGTGTAGTTGAATATAACCTAAAGGTAATATAGTAGAATATAACTATAGAGGACAGTATAGAGTAAAATATAACTAAGGTCATGTGTACTGTTGTTGAATGTGTTTTCACTGTTGTGCTTTTGATGTGTCTTAAGAGTTTCTTTTCCCTGATTTGAAATATAGTTTTTATATTTCAGATCAGGTTTTGCTTTTCTCGCGCACAAAAAGCAAAAGGCTGTGGTGGAGGCACTCCTGGGCTTCTGGGACTGGGTTCGACTCCCTGCACAGTCTGAAGCAAAAAGATTTACATTTAGCCTTAAAACTTTGCTCATGTTACATGCTACAATTATAAACCCCAATCATTTCAAACTCATTACAACACAGCCATAGTCGCAAGCAGAGGTGGCAAAAGTAAACGTTTGTCGCTCAGGTAGAAGTACAAATACTTGTGCTTAAAAAATACTCTGGTGAGAGCTGAAGTACTGACTCAATGGGTTTACTGAAGAGAATATAAAAGTACAGGCTGAGAAATCTACTTAAAGGTTAAAAGTAAAAAGTAGCCGTGTGAAGGACAAAATAAGCACTTCTGGATAAAGTTAACTAGACGTCATTATCAGTTTAATACAACTTCTCAATTTCCCATGAGCTCTGTTATGTTTTACATTCTCCAGGAGTCTTTCTTGCTGCAACTACTTCAAACATGTCTTTGAGGTAAGTCCAGGGATGTGGAATGTTTTGCTGGTGTTCATGTGAATCGTCGTCTCCATTGTTTTCACGTTCATGAGTAAATCTGTCTGTTAACTAATGTACAGCCAGAAACATGCAGCTGAATCTGTGGTGCGTAGTGTACATTAGCACAGTGCACGTTAGCAACTAACATATGGTACGTTAACAACCAGCATAGTGTACACTGAGAGTGTACGTTAGCAACTGAGAGTGTACATTAGCAACTAACAGTGTACGTTAGCAACTAGCATAGTGGAACAGAACATTACAGCTCTAGTTGAAACTCCAGAAATAAGATGAAATCAAAAAGCGTTAAGTGAAAAGATTATTTCAGCAAAATGTACTAAAGTAGCTGACGTGAAGAGTACTTAAGTATTAAAGTTAAATGTGAAAATCAAACCTCTACAAAGGTGAAAAGAAACATTACAAACATGTGGCTTACATTTAGAGGCTCTTAAATTAACTCAACACAGCATCTGGAACCTTAACTTTACATTAGTATATGTGTAAAAATAAAGTCTCTGATATGAAGGGTTCTTAATTACACTGGGAAAAAAATTAAATCTGGCCAGGTGTAAATGTCACAATTATTCTCTGTAATACTAACACTAAAAAAAATAGTTTCTATCTTTACAAGATATTTTTAAGATGGTATGCTTTGTTCAAAACGCAAGGCATTGTGCATCACTTTCACTTATATATTTACGTAATCCCAGACAACTTTTTCAGGTTTACCCACACAACAAATAACGTTCTCGTTAGATTTACTCCTTTGATATAATTGACAAGTTGAGGCGCCGCACCTTCCATTTGTAACGAGGACGGGTTTTTATGTGTATGATTTAAGTAATTATTAGCATTCTTTTCAGTACCCACAATGCACAAGTACAATGGTACTATTAGTGAACTTAACCAAAATATTTTCAGTTGTCTGCTGCAGATAAACCAAGATTTCTGCCTCTTTTGGGACCAGAAACGGCTGTAAAACTGCTTGAAAAATGTCCGTTCTTTAAAGAAAAGGTAATCGAAGAAGCTGATAACCTTACTTCCAAATCAGTGATCCAGAGACTGCTAAAGTGTGCTAGGGGTGGGCACAATGATGAATCCTCAGAGGATCATACAAAAGGTGAAACAAAATTGCTTTTAGGCATATTGTCATAGTGGGAAGGTTCCATTAAAATACTGGTATTAAGTAGTGTTAAAGGTTTGTGTTTTTTGGTTAAATAGTGGGACAGGGACATGTCCTCTCTCTTGCTGCTCCTGCATGTCCTACCACCTCAGTCTGCTAAAAGGAAAATAAAAAAAGATTTTGTATTTTGCAAGGTATGTACTAGGTACGTGATGTAAGTGGGAGATTTGGCAGAGTAAACACAATGTTACAATGCAACTTGGTGTATTAAATGTGTTGGCAAATCAAAGAAAGACTGTACATGGAAGCAGAGGCATAGAGCCAAGTTCTTAAACGACGTATGTGTGGGTGTCAAATTTGTAGATCTCTGTTTAATGCACCCAGTGCTTTAATTCAGCACCTTAAGATTATTCATGGGTTATATCCAGGCAGAAAATGTGGTGTTCTTTGTGCTCAAGAAGGATGTTCGTTGCAGTTTAAAAGTATTGCTGATTTTAGAAAACATTTAAATTATATTCATCAAACTGTTAAGATATGCACAAGTAATAAGGTCAATATGTTAAGACCACATCAGTCAGACTTCACTGAACAGAGCTCATGACAAGATGGCTCCAACACTGAGCCCGATGAAGTCAACCTACAACATCCGGTATGATAAAAGATGTGTACTTAGTTAACAGCAAAGCTACAGGGCAGTGGGGTTCCTAACAGTGTTGTGTTATCTGTTGAAAGCATGGAGGAATATGTCGGTGTAGTTCATGCAGATATTAAAGAACAAGTGCTAAGTGCAGTGTCCTCAGATAATCCCAGTAGAAGTGCAGTGGAGGATGTTCACTTTCAGGAACAAAGAAGTGTTATCACATCAGTAAAACTACTAAGTATGGCATTGACAAAATACTCACTCCCTTTGTACAAGATGTAAAGCATGTAGAGCAACAGGCAAAGAAAGTGTCATTTACTGAACAACCTGTCTATAGCACGAGTAACAGGCAGCAACTTGGGTATGATCACGTTTCTTGGTTATGTGGAGTCATTTACGGCTAAGTACTACTGCAGAATGTGTCTTGTTGATAAAGCAAGCAATGTCTCAAACTGTGTCTCAAACTTTGTGGTTGATATAATGCATGATATTTTGGAGGGGGTGGCATAGTATGAGATTAAATTGTACGTTTGGAGTATGAGGTATGAAGCAAAGCACAAGTTCTTCAAGGTTTAGAAATGGAGTCTGAATTTTAGAGCACTTTTATGCTTTTTGTGTTGTTGACAATATGCGCAAGGTTTCACTTGTTACGCAACATAGATTTGAGAGTCTTTAAGAGCTTTGATGTCCATATGTCATTTGGTGCAGACTCATGTTTCTATGTTGTGCCAGACAGCTGTATTGTATAGGGCAAACTGGCTAACTCATGTTCTGAAAAATATTGAATATTTTTTATGGACATTGAACTGCCATGTGAAACTTTTGTTGAAACAAAATCTGTTTTCCATTGTAGCATTTTCAGGAGTGATTATTGCACACAGAACATGCACCCTATGAGTTGCGATGAATACACTAGTTCCAGTACATTTTACACCACCAAGAGTTACCTGTTACAGATTCAGATCAAATGAGTTAATTCTATTCGTGTTCACGAGGATTGAATTCGGAACACCGATTCAGTGTTAAAATTTTACACTGTTAGTTTGTTAATTAACACTCCCACTGTGTTAATAATTTAACTTTTAGAAGTGTAAAATTAACACTTACCAGTGGTTCTCATATAAAGTATGGGTGAGTGTTAATTTGAACTCCACTTGTGATTTTAAATTTGCTGTAAGGAAGTTCGTACCTGTGGAAACAAGACTGAGAAATTTTTGTTTGTAAGTCTTAATGCCGTCGTCACAGTGTTGTAAGGTGAAAGACGGAAACGGATTAATGTAGCTGCATGACTTCAACGTGCTGCTGTGATGAACTAAACTAAAAGAAACCTTAAGCATCAGTGGAGACTCGCTCATTTAGATTCAAGGGTTGCTACAATCGATTAAACCTGATAGACCGGTAACATCTACAGTAAATGTAGTTGATCGCTCTGCGTTTATTTATCGTGTAACATATGACTGAAAGGCGTGTGGTGTGTGAAAACAATAGTGTGAAAGCTCATAGACTGTTGACGTGTACAGTAAATATAGAGTTGTTTGCTTTGCAGCGAGTTTGTATGTACCGTATATATATTATATAATATGGAATATTACATTTCTGGCTCCCATCTCGGCTTTGTTCTGTGTTTTTGACCTAACATTGTCCAGTTCAGAACTCGACTTACAGGCCACTTGAATAGGAACCATAGACTTTGTACTGTTAAGTAACAGACAGTGCTTTTACACACGCTTTTTACATGTACAGTGTCAATCTGTAACTCGTTCTCTAAGCACTCACACTGCACTTTGTGATTTTTCATATCTCTGTAACTTTTTACTACCATACTTCATACTCGGCAGCCATCTTCAACTCCATTTCACATCAGTTTCACAACGCTGTCCGTGTTCTCAAAACAAACAAAAACTGTGTTCTATGGAGGTTCATTTTACTGGCCTCTTGCATACTTTCTTTTCGTATTGCACTGTTCTGTGTGTCTCTTGCACACTGAGCCTTATTCACCAACTGTTTTCGTCAAAATATTACCCTAGAAGATCCTGACATTCACCAGTGTTTTCTTATTTAAGAGCTGTTCATAAGTAAGAACAGAATCTATAAAAGGTGAGGAGCACTCTTAAACACATTTTATTGCATGCGTGTTTGCGAAAAATCTAGCTTATTGGGGTTTCAATTATACAGATGTAGGGTTAGGGTTAGAAAGAAGACTCCGCAGCATCAGGAGCAGGTCTTCTAGACGTTACATCGGCTTCTTCTCCCTAGCGGCCCGGCTCCTCAGCACTGTGCTGTCCTGCTTCCAAAGTCAAAGTAAACTTTGTCATCTCAGCTATATACTGTACAGATACATAGAGAGACGAGACGACGTGGCTCCAGGTTTTTTTCAGTGCAGAGAACAGAGAACAAATAAGACAGTGGCACATGGAATAAACAATAAATAAGTAAAATACAAATATAGATAAAAAATATATACACTGCTTCACCCCGTTTAACCCCCTGCACAACTGATTATATTGTATAGTGTAATTGCACAACAAACTTGCACATTTAGTACATAATTACAGTAGGTACATTGCTAGCAGATTGCACTTCATGTTAAGGTCTATATGTATGCATATTAAAGGAATATATTTCTAGAGATATAGAGATGTGTTGTTCCATTGTATGTATTTTGCATCTTTGTCTCTGGAGGACTGTTTTGTTGTACTTTAATGTATGTAGTTGTGATGATGATAAAGCCTTACTTCACTTACCGAATTCAAGAAAAAGACTTAAAAATATATATATATTTTGTGTTATTCCCACCGTGTGTACACTGTAGACAGACACCAAGCTTCATCATTTACTCTCTCTGTGCACTGGTTATGGTTGGTGTAATGATGAAGTTCATTTAAAAGGTCAAGGTTTAAAAAGACATAGTTGTAAAATTTTACATTTGGAAAGTAACATTATTCATGTGGTGTTCGTTCATCACTGCGGTGACACTGACGTGGCAGTGACGTTGTTGTCCTTGTTGCTGCTTATAAACACAAATGACGCTCCAGCAGCGGACAGTTATAATCCGAGTAAAGTCACACGGTAAAGACTTTATTGTCGGGCGCAGGTTTGATAATAAAAATCTAATCGGCAGTTAACAGTGTTTCTTTGTCGTGTGATTTTTGTGTGAAACTCGAGGAAAGTTTTGCTGCTTGACTTTGACGCTGTCCGTGAGAGGATTTCTGCGCTGCTCTCTGATTGGCTGTCACGGTGACGCCCCGTTGGCCGCTGTGACGCGGGATTGGCTGTGTACAGAGGTGCGCGCTTGTGATAGGCTGTGCGGCGTGGGCCCCGCCTCTCGTCTTCCGGCGGGCAGCAGCAGCAGCAGCAGTGATGGCGGCGTTGTGCGTGTGGCGGAGCGGCAGCTGCAGGCTCTTTAGCGGACTGAGATGCAGCGTCACGCCGCCTCGCCTTCTCCCCAACCCGGACTCCACAGCAGCCATGTCCCGCCTGCGTTACTGCTCCTCCAGCGGGACCGCGTCCGTGCAGCAGCGCATCGAGCACAAACGCGGCGCGGCGCTGGAGGGCGGAGGACGGGCGCGGATAGACGCACAGCACCGACGCGTGAGTACAGCAGGAGAGCGGTCAGTGGTCAGTGGTGAAATGCGTGTTAGTGGTGGAGTTGTGAGTGTTGGGTGATTGTTGAAATGTGTGTTAGTGGTGGAGTTGTGAGTGTTGGGTGATTGTTGAAATGCGTGTTAGTGGTGGAGTTGTGAGTGTTGGGTGATTGTTGAGTTTTAAGTGTGAGTTTTGCGAGTGGCTAGTGAGTGTGTTTGAGTGTTGATTAGGGTGAGTGAGTGTTGAGTTGTGTTTCCATATCCACAGCCAGCACATGAGCTTGGTGTTGAGGAGACACACACATCTACTTGTCCTGTGACCGTGTGTGTAAATTTCCATTTCCAGCATTTAGCAGACCCTCTTGTCCAGAGCGACTTACGTTTCCTAATTTCAGGGACAGTTCCCCTGAGAGCAACTTAGGGTTAAGGGTCTTGCTCAGGAACCCAATGTTGGTAACGCCAGAGGTCAGATTCGAACTCACAACCTCTTGGTCCAAAGTGTTCTACTACTAGGCCACCAACACCTACCTGTGTGTGTGTGTGTGTGTCCTGCTCAGGGGAAGCTGACTGCTCGTGAGCGGGTCGAGCTCCTGCTGGACTCCGGCTCGTTTGTGGAGTATGACATGTTTGTGGAACATCGCTGTGCAGATTTCGGGATGCAGGCGGATCACAACAAGGTGAGTTCACACGCTTTGTCCTCAAATCCTCTGAACCCTACGGCGGTCTGACCACAGCCCTGTTATCTGGCCGGCTCTCTGCTGTGGCACAAGTGTGGTCAGGTAGAGACTCACCTGGGCACTAACGTCACTCTGGGACCAGGTGTCGCTCCTTATAGTAAGCAGGATAACCTGTAAAAGCAGCAGCAACACGTTTAGGGGAGATTGACATGTAACTGGACGAATGCTACACTCCGTTATTGGTCACTTCGTCATGTCTGATGTTTGTTGTCCCCTGTAGTATCCCGGCGACAGTGTGGTGACTGGACAGGGCCGCATTAATGGCAGGCTGGTGTACGTCTTCAGCCAGGTGAGTACTGACCCACATCGCTCCTTCCTCCAACTCACCCCTCACCCGTCCACCTGTCCTGTGTCTTTCTGACCACGCTCTACTCTCCCTGCAGGACTTCACCGTGTTTGGAGGCAGCTTGTCTGGAGCTCACGCACAGAAGATTTGCAAGGTGAGTTTGTCGTAACTAGGAGTGTAACAATACGTCACTCTACAATGATACGTCGATCCAACAATCGACAAGCCCCAGCTGTGATCCAACACAAAAAGGTCAATCAGACGTCAGGTTGTAATGTCACTTTATTTTGAACAGGAGCTGAATTTTAATTTAAAGAGAAGGTTACTTCAGTGCTATTGATGGTGTTGAATCAGTTTGCTACATTGTCACATCGATCGCTGGATCCTGAATTCAGCAGATGTCAAACCGTTGTCTGTTGTTTAGTGATGAAACTTGATTTTAAACGGTGTAGTTCAACAAGGCTTTATGCTGCACACGAGCTGAGGGTTTCCTGCACTTTCCATCTTTGACCAGTCATAAACCGCAGCTTGTACTGCAGGACCGACACGATGAAATCTGTGCTGTGATTTTGTTTTTGACCAACCGCGGTACACCAGCCTGCACCTGCCTGGTTAGGTGTCGTATTGGGTGTAGTGCGAAGCTGCAGTGCAGTTTTTTTTTAACACTTCCGGCGGCGCCACGAGCAGGCAGCGGCTAAAAGTGCTCCAGGGAATTCAGTGTTTTTATACTGATTCTCGACCGTTTTGTCTATTTTCCGTTTTGTTTGTGATCAAGTACGATGCGTATCACCTACAACAGATGTGCCTAGTCGTGCCACTGCCTATTTATTCTCTGTTCTACTGTTCTTTGTTTGTTTGCACTGGAAATAACCTGGAGCCACGTCGTCTCGTCTCTCTATGTATCTGTACAGTATATAGCAGAGATGACAATAAAGTTGACTTTGACTTTGCATTCAGACGTGTGAGTGCAGTGTTGTTTGGTGTGCAGGTGATGGACCAGGCCATGCTGGTGGGGGCTCCGGTCATCGGCCTCAACGACTCGGGCGGGGCTCGTATCCAGGAGGGGGTGGAGTCTCTGGCGGGCTACGCTGACATCTTCCTGGTGAGGGCAGCCGGGGTGGTGCTGGTGGTCTAGTGGCAGGAGGCCCCTGAGCATAACCGTTAACCCCAATCTGCTGCAGAGAGACTGATCCTGTAGTTACGGAATGAAAACTAGATGCTGTACGGATGTCACCATATCAATGTGTGCCCACTGAATGAGTGTGTTACGTGACATTGGCGTCTTGTCTGCGGTGTGTGTTCCAGCGTAACGTGCTGGCGTCCGGCGTGGTGCCCCAGATCTCCCTCATCATGGGCCCGTGTGCAGGAGGTGCGGTCTACTCCCCCGCCCTCACCGACTTCACCTTCATGGTCAAAGTAAGAGTTGCCTGTCGGGATCTGAAGCTGCTGGTGCAAATCTGATTTTAGAATAAATTCAGTTGCAAAATCTGCCAGTGCCGGCTGCAGTGGTGTGTTAGTGGCCCCTGGTGTCTATTATTGTTGTTTGTGCTGGAGCAAAATGTCAACTCATCCCTTAACTCATAACCAGTAAAACCGATTGTGTTAGTGGACGACTTGGTGTTTACTGAGTGGGTGACTTTGCAGGACACTTCATATCTGTTCATCACGGGGCCAGATGTGGTCAAGTCCGTCACCAATGAAGACGTGACTCAGGAGGAGCTGGGAGGAGCGAAAACGCACACCGCCGTGTCCGGCAAGTTCCTTTAGCTCTCGCTGTTGACGCTAGGAATAACGCTGTTAACAGTGTAGTGTAATAGAAGCAGCCAGTACAGTCTGTTGTCATTTCTAACTTGCTCCAAGTGTTTATTATTAATATTGGGGCAAGTTACAAAGAACGTCTGCTAAACACTCCCACTGCTTAATGTAATCTGTTATTTGTGAACTCACCCCACGTTAATAACACAGAACCGGGGTTAGTTCCAGCAGCAGGACAGCAGATCACAGTCTTGTGTTGTTAATCTTGGGTTTGGGGGGGGTTTATTAACGGCTGTGTGTTTTTCCTGTTTGTAGGTGTTGCCCACAAGGCCTTTGAGAACGATGTCGACGCTCTGCTGAATCTCAGAAACTTCTTCAACTTCCTGCCGCTAAGTAATAAAGATCCAGCACCGCTCACCGAGAGCCACGACCCCAGGTGAAGAATCACACGCACACGCAGCTTGCTTCTGGTCTGTAGTGTGTCCAGTATCAGTGTGGATACAGTGAAACACAGAATAAATACTATGAAACAAATCAACAATATAATATACGGTACACACTGGTCACTATGAGCGGGGAGAAGTTGGTTGATGTCGCTCTCCATTGTGCTCTTCCTCCTCCTCCTCCTCCTGCAGTGAGCGTCTGGTTCCAGGTCTGGACACTCTGGTGCCGTTTGAGAGCACTAAGGCCTACGACATGCTGGACATCGTCCACGCGGTATGTAACACACACACGCATACACAGACACGTGTCCCAGGTGAGAGTGGGCGTGGTCTTGATGCGTCTCTCTCTCTCCTGCAGATCGTGGACGAGCAAGACTTCTTTGAGATCATGCCCAACTACGCCAAGAACATTGTGGTGGGATTCGCTCGCATGAACGGCCGCACCGTGGGCATCGTGGGAAACCAGCCCAAAGTAGCCTCGGGTCGGTCAGCATGCCAAATACTGTCCAGCTCTCAACACACACACACACACTTACAAATGTTTGTCTACACATAAACTCAGAAGTCAGCAGGTAAATTCACCCTCTCTGTCCCTCCATCTCTCTCCGTCTGCAGGTTGTTTGGACATCAACTCGTCGGTGAAAGGAGCTCGTTTTGTGCGTTTCTGTGACTCCTTCAACATTCCCATCATCACCTTTGTGGACGTGCCGGGCTTTCTGCCGGGTCAGTAACCCATGAGACGGGGCTCTACTGCCCCCTGCTGACCACACCGTCTCCCTCTCTCTCTCTCTAACTGTTTGTGTGTTTGTGTGCGCAGGCACGGCGCAGGAGTACGGTGGCATCATCAGACACGGAGCCAAGCTGCTGTTTGCCTTTGCCGAGGCCACTGTGCCCAAAATCACCGTCATCACCAGGAAGGTGTGTGTGTGTAAGTGTAAGAGTGTGTGTGATGATAAGTTCTCTCCCTGTCTGACCCTTCGTGTTGTTGCTGCTGCAGGCGTACGGCGGCGCCTACGACGTGATGAGCTCCAAGCACCTGAGAGGGGATGTGAACTACGCCTGGCCGTCTGCTGAGGTGGCGGTGATGGGAGCCAAGGTAACGCGGGGACGAGAACAGCAGCACACGCACGCTATAAACAGCGTTCAAAACGCTCTTTCCACATGGAGACGGGAGCCAAGTCTGGAGCATTAGTGAGGTTTTTGGGGTTGTTGTGGTGTTGTAGCTGTGTGTTTAAGATGGTCAGCAATACGATGACCACTCACCTGCAGATTTCACTCTGAACGCAGTGAGAGAACTCCACAAACCACAGAGCTCACCTGCTTCGACTGACAGTGAAGCTTCATCCCTGTCTTCATGTCTTTGTGTGTGTGCTATTTCCCAGGGTGCCGTGCAGATCATCTTCAGGGGGAAAACCAATCAGGCGGAGGCTGAGGCCGAGTATGTGGAGAAGTTTGCAAACCCATTCCCTGCTGCTGTTAGAGGTACCACACACACACACACACACACACACACACACAGATGAAGCCTGGCCTGTGCACACACCGTTGTAGTTAGTAGTGCTGCATTAGTCTACGTTGATGTGTCAGTTCAATGGTCAGCAGCTTTACAGCATCAACACCACGTGACAGTCACGCCTCGTACACACTGTAGCATCACTTTATATAGAACAGGACGTGGGTTTGTATTAATAGAGAAGATTGATTTTCATTTAAAAGTCTGGTTGAGGTTCACAGCCTGCTGTTTAGATGTGTTGAGGGTGATGATGACGCTGATGCTGACGTGGTGTGAATGTTGTGCTGCAGGTTTTGTTGATGACATTATCCAGCCGTCCACCACGCGCAGGAGGATCTGCAGGGACCTGGAGGTTTTGGCCAGCAAGAAACAGACAAACCCGTGGAAGAAGCACGCCAACATTCCTCTCTAACCCTCCTGTCTGCACGCCACACAGCTTGGTCACAACGCGCAGGCCCCGGCAGTAGTGATTGTGGGTGAACGTGTGCGGCGAGTGTGGCGCATGTGCAGGATCTCTGCAGCTGCTCTACTGTAACCTTACGGATTAAAATAAAACGCTCTCCACGTCATCACTAAAGCTCCAGCTCTTTATTCTGCGTCAGGGTTACAGCCGGGTCTTGATTTCTCAGCACGCGTTGGGTGTGGGTGGGTGTGTGTGTGTGTGTGTGTGTGCGCAGTCGTGTGTAACCAAAGAAGTTTGTCTCTGATTAATTTTTTAAGTGGGTGATTATTTGTGATTGTGAACACAGCACATGGTGCACCACAGCCACGTGATCTCTGCATTTGACCCATCTGTGAAGGAGCAGTGGGCAGCTGATGCAGGGTGCAGTGCTTGGGGACAGTACCTCAGTGGTACCTTCCAATCACAGAGCCAACTCCCTCACCGTTACACTAGGCCCAGCTGTGCGGTACGAGAGCGGCGTTTTCCTCACACTCACAAGAAGTAGAAACCTTCAAGGCTGCATTCGGGGCAGAAACGACACAACAAAAACCTGCTGAGAATAGCTGTAACGGTCAGGGTGTTGTCCTCGTGGTCAGAGGGTTGATAGTTCAAGTCCTGGACTGGTAAAGGTAGCACTGAGGTACTCATGAGTAAGGTACTTTCCCCAAACTGCTGCTCCTTGGGTACTATCAGGGCAAAGACCACTTTTTCCCCTCTCTCTCTCTCTCTCTCTCCCTCTCCCTCTTCCACTGACCACAGCGTGAATGAGGTGAGGTGTATAATGACGTGAAAGAGCCGCACAGGTTTGTACACTGCGCTTCGTAATGCAGACACACACTGTTCCGTTAAATCTGCACACTACTGTACTAACATGCAGTCCTGCATCCTGAACAACCGCCCACACCTCTAACTTAATTTGTTAAACGTCTCATGACCAGCGCAGGACACGTTCACTCCATGTTGTTCTTGTAGAAGTGTGTATGTAATGATCTTGATGTTGAGATGCTGCAGCATGCTGGGAGGGCTCCGTCTCGTCTGTCTCCCGGCTCTCACTCTGAGAAGGTCAGCAGTGACTTTCAAAGGCGTTATCGCGTCCACTGTCTGGGCTTTATTTCCAAACTAAATCTTGTTAATGCCGGTGGTGCTGGACATGACGCTCGCCTCTAAAATTTGAACATTTATGCTGCACAAACTGGACAAATTTAATGCTGGTGGTCAGTGCTCGCGTCTGGATCAGTAGGTTGTGTGTTTGATCCCTGTGTCCAGCACTACCACCACTGGGCCTGAGCAAGACCCTTAACATCGAGTTGCTGCAGGGAGACCAACGCTGGATCAAGTTCTAACAGTTGTGCTGCGCCGATGCAGGATCACTATTTAGCAACATCAATTCTAACAGTTGTGCTACGCTGATGCAGGATCACTATTTAGCAACATCAAGTTCTAACAGTTGTGCTGCGCTGATGCAGGATCACTATTTAGCAACATCGAGTTATAAGAACTGATGCAGGATCACTATTTAGCAACATCGAGTTATAAGAACTGATGCAGGATCACTATTTAGCAACATCAAGTTATAACAGTTGTGCCGCACCAATGCAGGATCACTATTTGGTGAGATCTCAGGTCTTGTTAGTGTCTCAGCCTATCTCGTCTCCTTGTCTCAGGCAGAATGTTAAACCTCGAACATCAGCTGTTTGTTAACATGTTATTAACATTAAAACACCAGCAGAGTTATGCTTGGGGGCCAGTGCTCTTCATTAATAGATGATGTTGATGAATGACTAGATATCAGACATCTGTCTAAAGCAACCTTGCCGTCTGAGTTGATGATTGCCCCGTCCATCCTGATGCTTCATCACATTTTATCACCTTATTATTGATGACTTGCTGACATCTGGCAAAAAGGGAGCTGCTTTATTAAGTGTAAAACACATCTCGCCAAATAGTGATCCTGCATCAGCGTAGCACAACTGTTATAACTTGATGTTGCTAAATAGTGATCCTGCATCAGCGTAGCACAACTGTTATAACTTGATGTAGCCAAATAGTGATCCTGCATCAGTGCAGCACAGCTGTTATAACTTGATGTTGGTAAATAGTGATCCTGCATCAGTGCAGCACAAGTGTTATAACTTGATGTTGCTAAATAGTGATCCTGCATCAGCGCAGCACAGCTGTTATAACTTGATGTTGCTAAATAGTGATCCTGCATCAGTGCAGCACAGCTGTTAGAACTTGTTTATCACTGATTATTAATGATATAAAACCTACACCTTCATTAACAACCTGATTATTGATCATTCATAACCCTGTATATCATTCATAACCCTGTATATCATTCATAACCCTGTATATCATTCATAACCCTGTATAAATGGAGTCACATTGTGGAACCCAAACACAAGATAAAGACATATTAAAGTCATATCACTACATACAATAACACGTCTGTAGTGTGAGAGGAGCTTGAACTCTGAGACTGTGATGGTGATGTTGTGTAAGTGTAAAGACAGATGTTTGCATCATCAGACTTTTCTCACTGACAGTTATTGTGGTGATGAAGTTCCACCTTCACCTGCTGCAGCCGGAGATCTCTTCAGCTCTGTTTGCCCACTTGTGCTGACCGCTTCCAGCCCTGTCCATACGCAGACGTCATGGAGTGTGTGTCAGAGTGAGTCTACCTCTTATTTGCTCAGAGTAAACTGTGTGTGTGTGTCTCTTTATCACCTGTTATAGCAACGCATTGCGGGAGCAAACGCCTCTCCTCAGCACCACACACACCCACCCACCCACACCATCACCCTCACAGATCAACATTCACGATTCCTATACTAGTATAACATAGTGATACGCACCACGACTTGTTCCTAAAACTGCACATCAAAACCAAATTTGATGAATGAAGTTAAAGAAACATTACAAGAAGCTAAAACTAAAAAATAAAACTAAGAAAAATAAGTTCCCCAAATTAACCTTTACTCCAAAGCTGTAATTAATGTATTAATGGAAAAACAGCAAATGAAAACAGTGCAGATAAAAGTTAAAAAAGATCAATGTTACAAACTACATCTGCTGGGAGTCCATATATAGAAAAACATGTCTCCTAAAATAGAATTTAATGCGATACACGTCTCTCATACACGTTTATTTTAATTTAATGATTGTTATTTGTATTGGAGTGAAATCTTACACTGCCAATAAAACAGATTCATATGACGATGATGATAACAACCCAGTGCTTTTAGCTTCTATATGTGTGTAAGAGACTAAAGACTGTGCTTCTTATCTGTGTGTGTGTGTGTGTGTGTGTGCGAGCGTGTGTGTGTGTGTCGACTGCAGGCTGTGTTGTGATCTAATCTCTACAGATCCTGCAGCTCTGACCTTTCTGGTGATGCTCGTTCGATGCTGAACCCGGTTACCGGAGTGACGTCAGCAGTTTCGTTACGCACATGCTGATGTCACTACAGGCAGGACAAGAGAGACACTGTCCAGTAGCAGCAGACCAGCAGCGGTCAGGCCTGCAACGTCACCACATACGGTACATGCTGCTCTGGACATTGCAAAGCTGAGTGGAAGTGAAATATTTACCGTCAACATAACCCTCGTTTTCATTCATTCACCTGGTCACACATGAAAACGTGGCGGTCAGGGTTTATTCCTCATCAGATTATAATTCACCTTTAACTAAGATGTCTGATCTAAACCCTACAGTGGATCAGACCACCTCTCTCTCTCTCTCTCTCATCCGTAACACTACAAATCGTGTGCTAAGTCCTGGTGTCCACTCATAACCCGGAAAACCCTCCTCTCATGTTACCATGGGAACGGTTTCCATGCTCTTTTCTGGGAATCCGCGTCACGAACCTGCAGCGTCTTGTTGGATGGAAACACACTGATCTGGGTTTTACTGTCCATCAGATACCAGCACCGTGACGTTATAAAGCAGCTGAGAGGGTTTCTCAATAAATCCATTAGCCGTTGTGAATCTCTCCATCACGATGAAGCCTGATTACACACACACACACACACACACTCCTCACAGCAGGTAGAGCCTCCCTCATTACGCTTATAAAGCTGCGTGGAGCCCAAACACCATCGTGTGCACGCGCACACACACACACGCGGATGGTAAAGGTCAGGGAGGGTGGAGAGCAGCAGTAATGAGGCTTGTTTAGATTATAATGCACACAGAGCTGCAGGGAGTCACCCAGAAGAGCTTAATGTGTGCTGGTGCTAGTGTGGGGATGATGATGATGGTGATGATGATGAAGGTGAAGGTGATGGTGCAATAATTATGATGATGATGATGATGATGATGATGATGATGATCTGGGGGCTGGTCTCTATGGTAACTGTAACCAGGTGAGGTGATATTTTGGACCGGGTTCGTGTTCCAGTGGCTCATTTTGACTCATTTCTAAACTCCACGTGACCCTGGTTTCACTCGCAGCCTTTTAGAGGCGTGTCCAAATGTTAAACAGGTAACGGGGTGATGACGTCAGCGTCACACCCGCGCATGCGCACCCCTCCTCCTCCTGCTCCTGCTCCTCCTCCTCCTCCTCCTCCTGCTGCTGCTCCTCCTCCTCCTGCTGCTGCTGCTGCTGCTGGCTCTCCGCTGCGCTCCAGGTAACAGGAGTTTCGGGACGAGACGCGTCTGTAGCGCGGTGCAGCTGAGTGTGTGTGTGAGAGTGAGAGTGAGGAGCGGGTTGAGGAGTGTGAGCTCTTCTTCTTCATCAGTCCACGATCATCTCTTCATCATCATACCTCCGTCTCCTCACAGAAGACAGAGATGCTGGAGTGTTGTAAGGATGCTGCTGAGGATGAAGGGATGAATTAACCCCGTCACCAGCGGAGCTTCACTCTCACCCGGAGCAGATTTACGCGTGAGTTCCATCTAAAAACCATTTCACAGCGCGCGATTTCTTTTTCATTCATAAAATCCTGCGTGATGACGAGACGGGTACTGCGCTTCATCTCCTGTCACCAGCAACGCGGCGATTAATAATAATAATGATGATAATGATGATAATAATAATATCAACAACAGCAACAACAAACTGTTTATTTAATAAGCAAAACATGCGGCCACATATGGCCATAGAAATAATTAAGCCGAAATCTGAAATAAACAGAAGATTTGGGGGCTTGGTTTTGTGTGTGTGTGTGTTTAGAGTTAGAAGTAAAAGCTGCAAAGTGAATATGAGTGTGTGTATGTTGGAGTGTGTAACTGGACGTGATGCTGAGCTGCGCAGCTGCGTCTGATGCTGGAAGTGCGTCAGCAGCAGTCAGGTGTGACGGAGGGAGAGGAGACGATGATGGAGGAGTGGAGGGAGAGGAAGGGTCAGGGTGGTTGAGGGTGGGGGCTGTTTTAACAGCAAGGTGTGGTAGGTTGGGAGCTGTAGTGAAGGTTAGGTAGAGTGATGAAGGCTGTGTGGTGTCGAGGAGAGCAGTGCAGGGTGGAGTTGCGTGGCTGGGTGTAAAACAGGGTGAAGGGGGTGCTCTGAAAACCGTTGAACGCTGCTGGTAAACTGTACAATGTCATGGTGAAGTGGCTCAGAAATATTCTGGTTTCTAAAGCTGGTCCTGCAGGTGCTGTCAGGGACGTTTGCTCTCATGGAAGCTGCTGGTATCTCCATCCTCCATCACCATCAATCCATATTGTGTAATAAAGTGTACTTGCGTGTGAAATCTGAATCGTCCATCTGCTCTCAGCTCCATATTAGCATCAGACTGTATTAGACTCTGACTCAGACTGTCATCATCACCATCGAGGCAGCAGCTTCACAACATCTCTATGTGCTCAGAATATAAATCAGGTCATTAAGGACTAAACGTGGATCGGAGTAGCAATACAAGAGTCTGGAGCATCATGGGTGTTGGTTATTACATATATTAACTTCCTACTGTGGCGATTTGTCTCAAAGTTTTACACACATTTGCAGTCATTTAGTGGTCACGCTCTTGTCCAGTCACAGTAAGTTGGTCATCAACATTTGGATGTCTTCTTGTTTGAAAAAGGTTCTTTGAAGGATATAAACTCCATATAATTCATAGTTGAAGGTTCAGTTTTCTTTATTTGTCTCACACACAGTAAAACAACTTGTAGTAAATCTGCACGGTTATAAGCCACAAAGTGTAGAATGTTGAATTTAAGTGACTTGTTGATATTTTACTGGCATTCAGCTTGTTTCTACGTTCTTGCAGCCAGAGGAAGAAGATGGACGAGGCTCCCACAAAACATTTACTCGGCTCAAAGAAGAAAGTGAAGATCCACCCGAGCACGGTGACGGTGAAGTACGCCACACACTTCCCCCAGCCTGGGGACGAGGGCTACGACGACGCACCGTCCTTCGAGGACTTCGGCTCATTCGTGGAGGAGACCTCGGACCGCAAGCGACTGACCGATGATAAACCTCGCAGGACTTTTTTGAGCAGCTCTGAGGGTCAGCCCAAATCGGGGGGGGACCAGCAGAAGGGCCGAGGGGTCGGAGGTCAGCTGCAGAGTTTCGGTGAGGCGTCGGCCTCAGCGTCCCGGCTTACCTGGGCGGCGCTGTTCGGAGCCGCTCTGGCACATGGCTGCGTCGCTCTTGTCACCCGTCTGGCGGCCGATCGGTCCCGAGTTCCCTCGCTGGAGCTGCTGTTCATCCGTTCGGTCATCCAGGTGCTGTCGGTCGCCGTGGTCTTCTACCGGCAGGAAGCCCCGTTCGGTCCGGCTGGCTACAGACTCAAGCTGTACTTTTACGGCGTCTGCAACGTCATCTCCATCACCTGCGCCTACACCTCCTTCGCCATTGTGCCGCCCAGCAATGGCACGGTCATGTGGCGCGCCACCACCACCGTCTTCAGTGCTGCACTGGCCTTCCTGCTGGTGGACGAGCGCCTGGGCCTGACGGATGCAGCAATGGTGGCAGGCAGTGTGTGCGGTCTGCTCCTGGTCATGGTGCCCAATGTGGCAGGTGAGGACGAGACCCTGCTTTTCTGGAAGGAGGCGTTCGGCTACAGCATGACAGCGATGGCCGGGCTGACCGCCGCGCTCTCCATGATCGTGTATCGCTCCATCCGGGAGAAGGTGAGTGTGTGGACTGCGCTGTTCACCTTCGGCTGGACGGGCACGGTGTGGGGCACCTGCAGCATGTTCATC
This sequence comes from Distichodus sexfasciatus, assembly GCA_032718565.1. Classification (NCBI taxonomy): domain Eukaryota; kingdom Metazoa; phylum Chordata; class Actinopteri; order Characiformes; family Distichodontidae; genus Distichodus; species Distichodus sexfasciatus. The sequence continues at coordinate 40,403 of JAVGVS010000682.1, read as the reverse complement.
CTGCAGGAGCCCGTGGTGCCGCTGGACGGAGAGACCTGGGGCTACCTGCTGGCCATCTGCTTCTGCTCCACCGTGGCCTTCCTCGGCGTGTACTATGGTCTGCAGCGGCTGCACCCGGCGCTGGTCAGTAGCGTGCAGCACCTGGAGGTGGTGGTGTCTATGCTGCTGCAGCTGCTGGTGCTCCGCATGGTGCCCTCGGCCTACGAGCTGGCCGGCGGAGCTCTCATTGTGGTCAGCGTACTTGCGCTGACCGCCGTAAAGCTGTACTGGGTGGGCCGGGACAAGCGGCAGGAGTACGAAGAGATCCTCGACTCCCCCATTAAATAACCACGTTTAATCAACTACAGATAAACACCAATCTGAGACTCGAGAGCAACGTGAGTCCGTCCCGTTTGCGTAGTGGTGTAGATCATGTGACTTGTGTGTTTCTCATTTCCGTGCTGTGAAATGTATGTGGTGATTGTGTCTTTTTTTCAGCTCTGGGACAGACTTTAGACGTATGCTTTATAATTGGTGTTGATACAAAAAACATTAAATGCATCTATAAATACTGCACGACTCCAGACTGAATTGATATTTTACACAGGTCAACTGGAATGTGGCTCTTTCCACTGCACACTGTTCACGCACAAAATTTCTTACATGTTGTTTAAAGGAAAGGGGCGTTATCGGGTATAAAATGCTTTACATATGATTTATTAGATTTACACAGAGTCTAGGACTTGACCCTCCGTTACACTTCCCCCACGATGTGACTATTAAGGTTGACGTCCGAGCGCATCTTTGGCTCCAGCCTGGCACACGGGCGCCTCTGCAGGTAGCACCACACACAGCACTTCATGAAGGAGGCGGAAGATTCTACACACACACCGTCCCGACAGAAATCACACGTAAATGAAACACTCAGAGTAAATCTCAACCCACTGCTCATGTAATTGTGAAGCTGGGCAGTAACACACACACACACACACACACACACACACTGCTCTGCACTCCAGCTATAAATCAGACTTCGCTCTTGTACACCAGTGTGTGTGTGTGAAAGAAGCAGACAGGACAGGTGTGATATTGCTAACTCTTTATTCCAGGTGGTGCAGGTGAGGGTCAGGTGTACAGGCAGGTGGAGCTTCTGCTGCTCTGTTGTGTGTAGTGTTCAGGTTTGTTGTGTGGACGGAGGAGGAGGAGCACACGCTGACCGGTCCTTGGTCATCAGTATTTCTGGAGTTTGGTTTTGTGTGTTTTTCAGGTAAAAGCGTGAGAGTAAATTGTTAAAGCTCTTGGTCTGCTCGAGGCTCTCGACTGGTGTTGAAGGTAAACAGGGTTCAGGTTAGTGTTAGGAACACCTGGCGGGAGGGCAGCTGCGTCTACGGAGAGTTCTGACTGAAGCTGAAGGTCAAGGCGTCCGGTAAAACGTCTCGTCTGTCAAACTGAGTTGCTACTTTACTCTAAAACTCCGCTGTGAACTGCTTTAAGAGAGCACTGAGTGGAAGCTGTGCGTTTACGGGTGTGGGGGCTGAAGTTAAAATGTAGGTCCACTCAGGACAACCCCACCCCAAAAAAAAACCCCACACTCTCCCACAGCCAGTAAACACAGCAGCTCAGATACAGCAGTGTTAATGAGTGTGTGCTAACAGTCAGACGATGCTGGAGCTGCCCCGGTGTTGTGTAGCATGTTGTCTGATGACACGCTGCAGCGTTTCCCGTCCTGCTGTTACACCCACGTACACTCAGTGAGAGCTGGAGACCCTCCATTAAATAATCAACAACTCATGAAACTAGGATTTGTATGTTAAAGGACAAAATGAGACTTAAGACGAGATCCACTTCAGCTTCATCTAACGTAGACCACGTCACTGCTGTGAGCAGCCGGTTAGCGGAGTGTGGAGAGTTGTAGGAGGAAGAGTATGAATGAATAAGGAGCAGGCATGATAAAAAAACAAAAAAGAAGACAAAACCAACATGTAGCTGCTGCTCACAGGAAGCTGTGTGTTGAGACGGAGTGAGAGACTCGACACGCCACTCGGCTGAGGTTCAGGAGCGAATATAAAGTGTGACTGGAGTCATCACCCTCCTCATCCTCAGCAGCAGCAAACTACGAGCCAAGTTATGACACAATCTCAGCACGGTTTCTGTTCTGTGTTAAAGGCACAGTGCTGCCAGAACCCAGCACAACCCGGGGTACAGCTGTAAAACTGTCACCATCACCTGCAGCACTGGGGGGTGTTAGTACTGTACAACCAGAACACAGTTCACCTGCCGCTGACCGGGCTTTTACACCCTCACCCTATCAACCTGATTAACCTCAGCACTAATTAACTCTACATTCTGGGTTAAGGTGGAGATGCAGCCGCAGGGCCGAGCGTCCCGGTGCAGGGGTTTATAGATTTAGTGTTGCTGCATAGATCTGAACCGTAATGGAGGGAAGCACGGGGATGAGGTTCACACTAAACTAACACACACACACACACACAGGAACAAAAATCTTTCATCAGGTCACACTCTGGTGGACTCGGGCTTTGGGGTTCGTTTCATGCTCTAACGTGACAGTGTGAGTGTGCGAAGTTGGCCCTGGCGTCACTTGAGGAAGGAGTCGAGTTTCCTCTCTATGTTGGAGAAGCAGTCGGCGCCCATGTAGTCGGCCTGACCCTGCTCCCAGCGCTGCTTGCGCTCCGACGACGACGACGACACCTGTGGAGCGGGAGCAGGACGCGGAGGAGCAGGACAAGGGTCCTGACGAGACACAGCTTCCACACCGACGCCGTCCTGCACAGAGAAAACGCGCGCACACACAGAGGATGCAGTGAGGTGACAACACACACCTGAAACACCGTGTAAACAGTACTTCATTAGTACTGATAAGAAACTGTATGGCCATACACACACTGACAGATTAAGGTCATGAAGCCGTGGACTCCAAAAGAAATAACAACTCAGAAGGTGTAGATGATGTTCTTATCTAGCAACTAATGTGACCTGAAGGAGAGTGTTGGTGAATGACTGTGTGTGTGTGTGTGTGTGTGTGTGTGTGTTTGTTTAAGAGCGGCGACAGGAGGGTTCATATTGTTTTTATTCTGTGATCATGAACTTTCAGGTCTTTACAGATCTGCTGAATCACCAGGACACACACTCCGGACTCATGGTGGGTGTTTGTGTAGTGTGTATGAATGTGTGCGTGTTACCTGGGCGGAGCCGTTGTACAAGGGGCGGTCCCCGTACTCCTGCTTGATGATTGGCAGCACCTCGTTGCTGAACACACTCCACCACTGCTGCAGGAAGCCGTGCTGTGTGTGTTGCAGCGTTTCCCAGTTCACGCCCCCGCTGCTGGCCGGCAGGTGCTCCCACGGCTTGGCCCCACCCACAAAGTGCACCACCTTGGCGTTGTGTCCGAACCTGAGAACACGCGGAGGGTGAAGGTGACGAGGAGCGTCATAAAGTAGCAGGGTTTACAGGGCTAAATCCCCCCGAGACTGCAGCATTCATACAGAACCCCTCCACTCCACCTCCACAGATCAACATCACACACACACACACACACACACACACACACCTGGCAACTGGAAAACACACTTTATAACAGTGTAACAATGATAACCCAGGCGTGTGTCTGATCTTAACGTATCAGGGGTATTACTCTACTCCATTATACACACATATGTATTTGTCTATATATTGACGTTGGTTTTGTGTGTACGTGTGGGTTTGCGTGTACGTGTGGTTGTGTGTACGTGTGCTTTTGCGTGTACGTGTGCTTTTGCGTGTACGTGTGGTTGTGTGTACGTGTGGTTGTGTGTACGTGTGGGTTTGCGTGTACGTGTGGTTGTGTGTACGTGTGCTTTTGCGTGTACGTGTGGTTGTGTGTACGTGTGGTTGTGTGTACGTGTGGTTTTGCGTGTACATGTGGTTTTGCGTGTACGTGTGGTTGTGTGTATGTTTGGTTTGCGCGTACGTGTGGTTGTGTGTACGTGTGGTTTTGCGTGCACATGTGCTTTTCTGTGTACGTGTGGTTGTGTGTACGTGTGCTTTTCTGTGTACGTGTGGTTGTGTGTACGTGTGCTTTTGCGTGTACGTGTGGGTTTGGGTGTACGTGTGGTTGTGTGTACGTGTGCTTTTGCGTGTACGTGTGGTGTGTACGTGTGGTTTTGAGTGTACGTGTGGTTTTGAGTGTACGTGTGGTTGCGTGTACGTGTGTTTTTGGGTGTACGTGTGGTTTTGTGTGTACGTGTGGTTTTGAGTGTACGTGTGGTTGTGTGTACGTGTGCTTTTGCGTGTATGTGTGGTTGTGTGTACGTGTGGTTTTGAGTGTACGTGTGGTTTTGAGTGTACGTGTGGTTGTGTGTACGTGTGGTTGCGTGTACGTGTGGTTTTGGGTGTACGTGTGGTTTTGTGTGTACGTGTGGTTTTGTGTGTACGTGTGGTTTTGGGTGTACGTGTGGTTGTGTGTACGTGTGGTTTTGGGTGTACGTGTGGTTGTGTGTACGTGTGGTTTTGGGTGTACGTGTGGTTGTGTGTATGTGTGCTTTTGCGTGTACGTGTGCTTTTGCGTGTACGTGTGCTTTTGCGTGTACGTGTGGTTGGATGTACGTGTGGTTGCGGGTGTACGTGTGGTTTTGGGTGTACGTGTGGTTTTGAGTGTACGCGTGGTTTTGGGTGAACGTGTGGTTGTGTGTACGTGTGGTTTTGCGTACGTGTGGTTGTGTGCACGTGTGGTTGTGTGCACGTGTGGTTGCGTGTACGTGTGGGTTTGGGTGTACGTGTGGTTGTGTGTACGTGTGGTTTTGCGTCTACGTGTGGTTTTGCGTCTACGTGTGGTTTTGCGTGTAAACTGTATTCAAGTGTAGAGCTGAAACGATTATTCGAATAACTCGAATAATTCGATTACAAAAAATGGTCGAGGCAATTTTTCTAGAATCGAAGCTTCGTTTAAGTCATTTAAATCGCTACAGCATGCGACGCTTGTGTTTCACACGGACGCTTATTAATGACGCACAATATTTTCAGTGGCGCGATCAAGGCGAGAATAGATCCCTCTGTGTGTGAACGTATTTGTGAGATATTCCGTGCACAAAAACAGAAGTAAATGCATAAAAACACGTAAATGACATTTTTTGCGATGTAAACACGCACGCTGTTTGTAAGCTCCATTACTCGCTAAAACGCTCTGTTTCCGTCAAAACGTCCCCTTTATCGCAGACAAAACGCGTAATTTAGCTGATAAATAACCACAACAACCAGCGTTCCACTCACAATACAGACATTTATTAAGATTTTCCCATCGATTTTTTTCATAGTTCATTCCGGAACGTGCTGAACCCTTTATTGTGACGCAGCTCCGAGGCGTGCGCGGGGGATTGTGGGAAATGCAGTTCTCTTCCAGAAATGCCAAAAGCTACTCATTTTATTGGCCAAATTGGTTCAAAATGACCCTTGAACTTCACGTTTCTTCATTTTCAATTGAATACAACAACATAAAGCGTATATGACTAACTTCTACTCACACTAGAATAAGCCTAATAACAAATGTACTGTCATTTTCATGCACTTTTTTTTTTTATCCAAATACTCGATTAATCGATAATCGATGGGTTACTGGATTACAAAAATAGTTGTTTGTTGCAGCCCTATTCAAGTGAGAAATCAGAAAGAGTAGTGAGTTTAATGCTCGACGGTCAGGGTTAGAGGTCAGGAGCAGCTGTAGACTTAAATTTAGTGTTAATTTAGCGTTTAATGAAATGTGTGTGTGAGTGTGCTGCTGGAGTTCAAGCAGCGTAGTGAACATATCAGGAGACTGACGGTGGTCGGGGCAGAGGAAGGTGCACTGCTGCTCCTGGAAAGCTCTGTGTGTGTGTGTGTTTGTCAGCTGTGTATGAAGTGACATTTGGGTTCCATGTGTGAAGGCTAAAAGCAGTAGCTCTATTTCAGGAGACTGATAGCTTTGCTGCAGCACGAGTGTGTGTGTGTGAGAGCGAGTGTGTGTCTCATATTTCCGACCGCAGCGGTGTGACCAGCTCTGTGTGTGTGTGAGTGACCTCCACAGCTCCTGCTCTGTGTCTCAGCTACAGACGGGAGCCCTGTGAGGGTAGAGTGTTGGTGTAGTGGGTGAGGGGTGTGTGTGTGTGTGTGTGCGCGTGTGAGAGACTCACTGTTTGAAGGCGGGCAGGTAGGTGTAGAGGGCGGAGCTGCTGAGGTTGTAGGTGAAGGGCAGGTGTTTGGAGATGTCTGCTGTGGCCCAGTCTGAGAAAAAGCTGTTGAGGAGCCCCTGATCTCCACCTGCACACACACACACACACACCCACCATCATTACCATATGAACAACACCAACGTAAAGGCCCAGCCCCAGTCTATACATTAACCCTAACCCTAGATTAACCCATTAACCCTAACCTACCCCCATCCACACACACACACAACACACACTTACCCCCCCGTCCACACACACAACACAGTGTGACTGGACTCAATATGAATTCACGTGTGTGTGTAACCCCATCACCTCTGACCGCTAAACATGCAGGCCACTTTCAGGACGATAAGAGCAATAAAGGCCTTCAGACTTTGCTTTAGAAGCATTACAACACACAGACGCTTCAGAGGGTGAGATAAGTCGGATCAGCAGTAAAAGCCTTGTGTGTCACAACTAACCCTAGAGTTTTGTGTGTTTTGTTCATCGCCTGTACCACAGCGGCGTTACTCAACTCAACACAACATTCTGCAACACTAACACCAGTGTGTGTAATCACAACACGTCTCCAACACGTTCTACTACAACACAGCAGCAGGACTGCACAGTTTCTCCAGCATCTGATGTGGAGGTTCTCACCGTCGAAGCTGCCGTTCTCCTCGCAGGCCTTCAGCAGCTTGCCGTAAGTCTCGTTGGACGGGCGGAAGACGAAGACGCCCGAGTTGAAGCAGTCGGGCCAGCCGGGGTCGGGAGCGGCCGACAGTTCGTCGCGATCGAACAGCTCATCAACGTTCGACACCACCTCAACACACACACACATCACGTTAAGGGTGCTAGCAATGTTGGGGAGCAGCTAACGACAATAAGCAACACTCCTAACTGTCCTGCTCTTTTCAGCAGGTGATCAGCAGTGAAGATACTTTTAAAATGCACAGGGGCCCAGCGGTGGTAGTGCTGAAGGTAAGATTTAAACCTCCTGGTCCAGAGGTGAGTATCATAACCATTAGAGCATCATCTGTAGCTTGTAGTGTAGTAATTACTATATTACAACAGCAGCTTGTAGGTGAGTTTAAATACATTAAGCTGATGTTTAAAAGCAGCTTTCCCAACACTGGACACTATGGACAGCAGCGTAGTCGAGTGACATGAAGCTGACGTGAGCAGCACACCTGAGACACGTGAGCCTCATTAGCACCGCTGCCTGGTTTTACGTTTTCAGGTCTTTTTTTAAGGCAGTACCAGCGTGTCGGCGTCCATGAAGACACATTTGGAGTAGTGTGTGAGCGTCCAGCAGTGCAGCTTGGTGAGGGTGATGCCCAGCTCGGGCCTCTTCATCAGCGCCAGGTGAGCAGCATCTCCGCTGTCCATCAGCTCCACCGGCCGCACCTCATCATAGATTCTGCTCAGCACCGCCCTGAAACACACGCACAGAGCTCAGCTCCACACACCCACATACACACACTCCACAGCACTGCTGCGACGCTGGCTCACCTGCAGGGCTGCGACACCTGGGGGCCGGTCAGCACGGCCAGCTTGCGGCGAGTTCCCTGGTTCCTCAGTGAGGTTCCCAGCACCATGGCACCTTTAGCATAGCTGTCATTAGTGGTGAGGGTTACAAAGGCCTGGTCTGTAATGCAACACACACACACACACACACACAGCTTACACATCTAACATCTCCATACATTGTAATAGGGGTGTAATGACACATTGATCTAGGGTAACGGCAGATAAACACAGGTGATGAAGATGAGAGTCTTAACATGCGCTGCCTGGTGGAGCAGGAGTGTGTCTGTGTGTGCGTTAGTTCCCACCTACAGCGCTACCATCGCTGTGACCCTGAGCACGACCCTTAACCCTGAGCTGCTGCAAGGAGACCAACTGTGTACTCTCATGGAAGCAGTTTGGGATAAGAGTCTGATACACACTGCAACTCATCCACACACACACACGAACACACAAGAACACACCATCCAGCAGCAAGCTACAATATCAACAACATGCAGAATAACTCCAGATAGACTGTGTGTGTGTGTGTGTGTGTGTGTGTGTGTGTGTGTGAAAGCAGGTGTGTGAGTGTCTGCGTGTGTTTTTCATGAGTGTGATGTTTGTGTGTGTGCGTCAGGGCAAGTGTGTGAGAAAGAGTGTGCGTGTATTTTCATAACGCGATGAATTCATATGGGAACCGAAGCGCATCGGTGCGCTGACGCAGACACACGTGCGCACACACACACACACACACACGCGCACACACACACACACACACACGCGCACACACACACACACACACACACGCGCACACACACACACACAGACACACACACAGACACACACACACACACACACACACAGACACACACACATACACACGCGCATACACACACACACAGACACACACACAGACACACACACAGACACACACACGCGCGCACAGACACAGACACACACACACGCGCGCGCACACACACAGACACACACACACACACGCGCACACGCGCACAGACACACACACACGCGCGCGCACACACACACACACACACACACACATACACACGCGCGCGCGCACACACACAGACACACGCGCACACACACTCCGCTCCGCTCTTACCCGCCATCTCCGTCACCGCCGCGCGCCGCACTCACACGGGAGGAGGAGTCGAGCTTAAATACCGCCCTCACACGTGACTCGCCACGTGATCCGCCCCTCGGCGCTGTCATTCAAACCCCGCCCACTCTCCCACTCCCACTCAGCAGCACGACTCTCCACTGTCCGTGTGAGTTTAATCAGCCCGCGCTGTGAACGCGTGAGGGATTAATGCGCTCACCTTCCTCTCCATGTTCTCTTCAAAACGCGCTGCACGATATAAACAGCTGAGTCTCACACACCGAGATGCCGCACTGCCGCTGTACCGCCAGCTCCGGGTTCCCGACAGAGGGCGCTGTAGTGCAGAGCCGCTCCGCTTCTTCAGCGCTGCAGCTGTGGTCAGGAGCCACGAAAACACCCCCAAGCGGCATCTTGTGCATCATGAAGACTAAACACTAGAGGTCTTCAACTGCCGAGACTTTCTGACAGAAACCAAGATCATGGTGTACAACCACCGCATCGTCCCTGTCCTCCTGTATGGAAGCAAAACGTGAACTTTGTACTGACACCAGATCAGGCTGTTGAGAACAATCCAACAGCATCTTAGGAACATACTCAAAACCAAGTGGGCCGATATTATCACGCGTGATCAAGTCCTAGAACAGGCAGAAGTCGACATCATTGAAATCCTAGTCATCAGGAACAGGGTTTGCTGGATGGGTCGTGTGGCTAGAATGGATGACAACAGGCCTGTCAAACAGCTTTTCTACGGTGAACTGAACGGGAAGTAGGGCGCACCAAACTCCGCTATAAGGACACCATCAAAGACATGCTAAAGCGCGGTGATGTTCTATACATATGGAGTTGATCTGTGCATGACCGGTCAGGATGGACAACACTAACAAAAGAAATATGTAAAATATTGATTGAAAAATAAGACACAATAGCATGAGGAAGAGAGAAAACGTCATCACAAAAATACCACCAATCACTAATCATCACATGAGTACAAATGATACCTGTGAAGGGTTGCTGGCAATGGTGATAATCTCAAGCTGCATCACATTCATTTACCTTCACTTAAAATGGCCCGTATATTAGAAAATATAATTGACTGTAGAGAAGTGCGTCTAATTGTGGTTGTAAATATGAAAACGAGAGGAAAACCTCCTGAGCATTTTGTGTTATCATTTAGTGCCACCTGGTGGTAGGGAGGGAGACGTGCAGCTTTATATAAGTGAGTGAAGTTTAAGTGAGTGATTTTTATTTCATTGTGAAAACACTGCACCACAACCACACGTAAGCTCTGCATTTGACCTATTCGTGAAGGGGCAGTGGGCAGCTGATGCAGGCAGTACCCGGGGAGCAGTGCTTGGGGACGGTAACTTGCTCATGAGTATCTCAGTGGTACCTTTTCGGGTCCGGAACGTAAACCAGCGACCCTCTGATTAGGGGGCCAACCATTATGCTACCAATTTACACATATTCCACATAAAACCACTTCACACTTAATATTTTAGGTGCTTTTCGAGCTTCATATCTTTGTAATGGTTTATTGTTGCTGGAAAGTTTATTTAAACACAGACAGCAGCAGGTGTCTTCACGTTCAGGAGTTTATTTAGTTTTTTTTTTTTTTTAAACATCATTTCAATTCATTTAAATGCACATCTTGAAAGCTTGAATTGAAGGTAACTGGATTTGTTGAAGTTCTTGAAGATGTTTGACCTGTCATCTGAAAGGCTCCTTCGGTTCTCAAATCTAATATAGGATGTGGGATTGCTACCTTGGAGGTGGTCGTGAGACTTGCTGACTTACTCTGCCTTTAAAATGGGTTGTTAGGATCCCAAGCCAGGGTGTGGATCAAGGTGAGAGTTGTTGGGGTCACTTGAGCAAAAAAAGTGATGCATTTTTGGGTCTTTGCCCCCTCTGAATATAATGAATGATGGCAGCCATTAATGTCACATTTGAATGGTCTGGGAAGGAATCTCAAAGCGGTGTTGTAGGTGGCTGAAAATGTGTGTCATCGGTCAAGAACTTAAAAGAAGTCCAGGTGCCTTCAGGTCAACCACATGTTAACTACCATGTCCTGCATGACTGAGAACCTGGACAGACATAAAATTACATTTACATTCACAGCCCAGGTCCATCTCAGTGTGTTAATGCTGTGTGGAGGGCCCGCAGTATTGCAGACACAACCCGATGAAGCTAATGAAGGTTTAATTAATGAGCTGATGTGTGAAATGATGCTCTGCTGTGGATCACCAGAATTTGCAGTTGCTGCAGTTTCTCACATGCTGGAGCCTTAATGATCAGCTGCACAACACAGACAGAACCAACATAAACTCAGACCTTCAGTTGTGGCTTTCCCTTGCCCCAGTGATGATCCAGATCCTGTATTCACTCCATCTCTGCTGCCTCTTCATCACATTTACATTTATAGCATTTAGCAGGGTAAGGGTTAGACATCGATGTCCTAATTGCAGTGTCCCTGGAGCAACTTGAGGTTAAGGGCCTTGTGGTGGCAGTGTGGGAGAGATTTGAACCCAGGGCCTGGAGTAGAGTAGAGTTGTTAGTATTATCCTAACAACTAAACCACTAGCACACCATCATTTGACCTGTGGCAGCGAGGTGGTCCTGGCATCAGCAGCATCAGAGCTGGGCATCTCAGAGCTCCGGTATGACAGCGTGCTTATTTTAGTGCTGAGGTTGGGGTGAGAGAGCGGAGTGGATGAGCATCTCAACAGCTTCAGCAGGCTCCTGCGGAAGTTCTTCCCTACGAAGCCATACAGGATTGGGTTCATGCAGCTGTTAAAGAAGGCAATGCAGATGGTGAAGGGCATGGCAGTGTCTATGAGCTCCACAACAGAGCAGGTGCCAAGGCGTCCCAGCAGCAGCAGGGCCTCCATCAAGTTGAAGACCTGGTGCGGAGCCCAGCACAGGAAGAAGGAGAGCGCGGCGGCCACCAGCATGCGGAAGGCTTCGTCCCCGCGAGGGCCTGAGCTACGAGGGACACGCCGAGGACGCATCAGCGCTCGGCCGATCAGGCAGTAGCAGGTCAGGATGACAACCAGCGGCAGCAGGAAGCCCAACACGCCTTTGGTCAGGCTCAAAGCAGCCTGAAGTCCGCGGCGCTCTGCGTCCAGCACGCCGCACACGGTCACATCGCTGTGCCGGATGAAGTGTGTGCGGCGGATGCAGGCAGAGGGAAGGCTGAGAGCCAGCGCCAACAGCCAGACCAGAATGCATGTGAGGCGGGCGCAGGTGGCGGTGCGGCGCTGTCGGGACCTGACGGGGTGCACGATGGCCAGGTAGCGGTCCACGCTGAGGGCAGTGAGGAAGAAGACACTGGTGTAGAGTGTGAAGAGGGCCAAACCCGCCACCGCCTTGCACAGGAAGTCCCCAAAGGGCCAATGGTAGCCTCCAGCCGTGTATGTGGCCCACAGGGGCAGGGTGATGAGAAAGGTTAAATCCGACACTGCCAAGTTCAGCACAAAGATGTTGGCCACTGTCTTCAGCTTGAGGTGGCAGTAAATCACAGCCACCACCAGGCTGTTACCCACAATGCCCAGCAGGAAGTTGCAGCTGTAGACGATGGGGATAAAGGTGAAGATGAAGGTGTGTCCTGTCAGGTTGCAGGAGAGCACAAGGCCTGCGGGGGGCGCAAAGGTCAGATTCTCCATCTTGTAGACAGAGAGTTCCAAACATCGGCCTGCGGAACACAAAACACACAAGTAACACATTTATTATTACAGGTGCAGCAAATTTCCCAATTCAGTCCAATTAACTAAAAACCAGATCAGACATCTTTCTGAACCCTGTTAAAATAATTAATGTGTAAATGGTAAAATGAACCAAATAAAATTCAGACTGTGTGTGGTAGTTGGTATAAAAGGTCATGATGTGTGTCACTTTGTCACGGCCGCGCCCCACTTCGGCGGTCCCCAGAGTATTGAGTCTGGGAAGTAAGTCTGTCTCTTGGGATCACGTTTCGGTGTCCTCCCTTCATGTTTATTAGCGCATGGCAGGTTTTCGTGTAGTTGTGCATTTCCCCACTAGCTTGCTCCCAGGTCTGTCGTTTACACTTCGTGTCCACTCCCTAGTAGTTCACTTGCCGATTAGATTGCTCCTACTTCCGGGTTTTGTGTACACTTCGCGTTCCCCCTTCCTAGTACGGTTATTCGGTTTATTCGGCGTTCGGTTATTATTTCGAGCACCTGGTTCTGATTACTTTCCGCGTTCTTATTGGTTTATTAGTTTATTCGCTTGTTTTGTTTGGATATTTTAACCCAGTTCGATCCGGCGTTTCTTTGTGTTCTTCTCCCTCGTACCTGGTGTCGTGTGGTTTCAGGTCCAGAGTTTTGGTTGAGTTTACGGTCCTGGACTTTCGTTATTTTTTCCGGCTTCGCGTTCTATATTTTTCTCTTTCGAATTCAGGCTCGTGCTACCCGCTGGTGACATAATCACGGCGAAGGTTCTCGAGAGTTGGAACGTCTGGATCCTTTCGCTTTTTCCTCATTTTTGTTGTTCCAGTCCTCAGTATTTTGAGTGACTCTTTTGGAGTATTTTTTCCATTCTTGTTTTTTCTTTATTAAAACCACCATCAATCCGCCCCTGCGTTGTCCTCCATTTTCTTTTTATTTTCCGACCACACGGCACCCACATGACACACTTGGGAGACAGCAGCAACATCACAGCAGGACATTTAACTTCTGTGTGAATCTTTACAACATGAAACACTGCTGGACATCGATCAACACCCTGAACGTACTGAACATCACCCACATCACCACCTCATCACATTTATATTTACATGTAGGACATTCAGCAGATGCACAAATCCAGAGTTACATACCTCAGTGTATCAGTGCACACCAGTCTTCACACCTGAAAAGTTATTGCCTTCGTTGAACACATCTTTCTGAATCCTGTCACAGAATAAGTCAGAAGCTAAAACACAGCCAGTGAGAACACATGCATGAAAGCTAGCCATCATCATTGTTGAAGAGAACTGAGACTCTTGTGCTCTTCACAATCTTAAGGAGACATTTCAGACTGTGGGAGTGTATAAACTACAGCAGAGTGATAAATGAGAGAGAGATTATCGCTCCTCACAACAATGCTGATGGTGACTTGCCGCTGCTCTTCTGCAATTCAAGTTGGTGATAAAACTGCAAAAAAGACGCTCAACTTCCTCAGGCTCCATCATGATCTCTCGGTCAGAACATTGGTTTGGGTTTGAGAGCTGGAGTCGAGCCACAGCAGCGCCACCTCTCCTGAGCTGACCAGAGATCGAGTGGTTTCTGATTAAAAACAATCTGTTATCATTAATAGTATTATTTTCCTCGTTTAGGATCAGCTCTATTTTAGCTTTATCTGACATCCTGTTTTCCAGGAAGTGACCCTAGATCCACACAACACTAATCACAGTCTCACTACATTCTGTTCATGTACTGACCAATAGAAAACATTGTTGTTATTATTATTACTATTATTATTATTATTATTATTATTATTATTATTATTACATATCTACTCAGTGTTGCAGGCTACAGGATCATGTCACATGCGACGTGCTGAGCTGAACAAGGTGAGCAGGTTAACAGCAGCAGCAGCAGCAGGTACAAACGTCCCTGATTGTGGCTCAGAGAGAACAAAAGCGGGTTTAGTAAAAGCTGCAGGTGACAGATGGAGGAAGAGGTGAAGTCAAGCTGAAACACAAGCGCCAGCAGCGCCTCGTCTAGCAGTGAACACACAGAAAACACACAAACACAACACTGATAAGAGGCAAAAGAACAAAATGTGCAGATGTGTTTACCTCCTCCAGATGTGGTGTGTTGTTGTTCTGGGGCGGAAAAGTGTGCGTGTCTGTGAGGAGTCCAGCACAGTCTCAGCTCTCTGACCCCTTAGTGAGATGCGTGCTGAATTTCCCCCACACTTATACCTCGCGTCCGAGTCCAGCCTGGGGGCAGAGCCGCTGCAGACGGAGGGAACAAGGGAGGGATGAAGGGAGAGAGAGAGAGAGAGAGACTCTAGAGGTGCAGTTTAAACCCTGTTATATCTGAGTAACACAACATCTACACAAATCACCAGCAACAACTCAAGCTTCGACATTAGCTCCTGCAGCTTTTAGTCCATCATGACTTTTTCCACTCGTAAGAAACTCCACAAACATTCAAATGATCTGTAGTGAAACACAACTTTCACCTTTAAGAGAACATTTAAAAATCCTTCATTCAGACTGGGAACATCAACATAATTCTATTAAAGTGAGCTGGACATTGATGTTACAACACAACTGGACATTTGACCTTCAAACACTGCCTTTAGGCTGAACGCTAATGCTAATGACGGTTTAACTCGCAGCGACTTTTATTAAGGCAATTCGTTAGTGCACACACACCTCTACACACTGTCTATCCCATCTTACACTGTTACATACACACACATGCACACACACACACACTGAGGAGCTCTAAGGCATTCAGTCCTGTTATGGATCTGTATCATGAGGGTCACTCACAACATCACAAGATGATTATAATTATACACTCACATACACAAGGTTATAAAGTGTGAGTGAGTTTGTGATTTTACTGATTTAAACTCCACACACCATTCAGTCTGCTGGAACCGTTGGGCTGAACAACTTACTCTGAGTTGCAGCAGATAAACTGACGTTTTCTTTCCTTCATCTGGTCAGTAAATATCACTCGGCTCCGCTCACACTGACCGGGTCTGAACCCTGTCCAGGAGGAGAATGTGTGTGTGTTCAGACACCAGTGCTGGTTTGCTCTAAGTGAATTGTGTGTAGCTGTTGTGTTTGAAGCCAAGGTGTGATGAGTAGACTTCATCTGGTTTTGTTAATGGTTCTGATTCCTGCTGTCGTCTGGAGCAGTCAGTGGAGTCATCAAACTTCTTACCAGCTTTTAAAAGCCCAGAGGAGAGCTTTTTAAACTAATCTTAAGGGTAATTGTTTACTCTAACCAGTGTTGGGAAGGTTATTTTTAAAATGTATTCCACTACAGATTACAGAATACATGCCCCAAAATGTAGCTTGTAACGTATTCCGTTAAGTTACTCAAAATGTAGATAGCGTATTCTGAATCTTTGGATTACGCCTATATACTGTCATGCTTTTTTACAACCACGCAGATGTAAGCAATCACATCCTGCACATTCTTGTTTGTTTTTCTCTACCAATTGAAAACAGTAAGCCCAAATCTCCCTGAATAGACAATATATTTTACTCTAAAAGACAAGAGATTGCAGGTAAGAAAATACATTCACTGCCCGGAGCACTGCTGGCTCTGTTGTGCTGCTCCGGGTCCATTGTGGAACTGACGCCACCAACGTTAACAGGACGCTTACATTAGAGCCTCTTATTGCGTGTTGTGTTTGGGTAACAGGCGTGGAATTACCAAAATTAGAGAGGGGATAGAGAGGATGGCCTAACGCATATAAAACAAGGAAAAAGACATAGTGTAATCCATTTATTTCAACAAAGTAACTGTATTCTAATTATCACCCTATTTAAGCGTGCTGTAGCGGAATACAGTTACTCATATTTTATTCCTAAATCATGCTTATACGGTACACATGTATTCCGTTACTCTAACACTGTCTCCTAACAGGTTATTGTTGCTGATGCTGAAATGTCAGTCTGCATCCGCCAATACACATCAGGCTGAAAGCAGGTTGGAGTGGAATGGCTCCGGGTTCTTCTAGCTACTAACGGTTTATTTACTCTATTCTGTTTGATATAGACACAAACAACTGCAACACCTCACACACACACACACACACACACACATCCTCCGCAGCAGGTTTAGTAGGACGTGCGCAGCTGCAGGCGGCTGGTTGATGAGAGCAGAGTGTCCTCCAGACCAGGCCTTTTACTGACCTTGCGGCTGCTTTATCTGCCACCCTCCAGCCTACAGCAGCCTAACACAATCCAGCCAAGCAGCAGCAGGCGTGGCCCTCAGGAGCCCCAGGGTCACAACGGCCCTTACTCCCCAAATACACCAGGCCTTCAGCCGCACAGCACACACTCACACACACACCTCAGTGATTCTCTTTTCCACTGCTTCATGTGATCTCTGTCTGAGACGCTACATCAGCGTTTGTGTCCGGGTCCTGGCTTCTTGTCTCACGCCGTGGTTTCATGAGTTCAGCCTGATTCAGCATGAGTAGTGGAACACCAGGCTGTGCGTAATGTGTTATAACACACACACACTGCAGTGCTGTATAATACAGTAATAACAAACACAACCTCAACACAACACTACTCACAACACACTGCTCACGCAGGACCTTATGCTCAAAACACACACAACACAGAGGAGATGAAATCAGCTCACACTCGGATCATGGATTCTCAGATGCAGCTTTTTATTCAGGTTCAAGGTGGTGTTTTCTTTCAAACATGACGTGACGTTATTCCCACACTCCGGTAAGATGGATAAAACCCCCGAGGCTGAGATTTGGGAATTGGCAGTTCTCTGTGACAGCTTTTTCTCTTAATGAGTCCAAAATGATGAAGATTTTAAACATCAAATATCAATACTAAAATATCACATCACAAAATAAGGCAATAAATACAGTACACATGTGCAAGGCGATCAGGCTCTATTACAGTTTGGGTTTAATCTGCTTCATACAGTCATACCAACGCAGGAGGAGGAAGAGGAGGAATAACTGGGTTTTACTCTAAAAAAGGAAGAAAAGTCACTGATTCACATGTTCTGGTGTTTGCTTTGGAAAGAGAAAGGAGAGAGGTCTAAAAATGCTGCTTTATGCATCTCAAGGGGAAATGCAATATAAATAAATGTTTACATCAGGACTTTAAACTCCACACACACACACTCACACACACATCCTACACAACCCTACCAGCACAGTTCTCTTGCATCTCACTTGCACATACACACAGCTGTACACACATAAATAAATAAAATAAATAGAGAAATAAACACTTTAAATAAATAAATAAATAAATAGATAAAGCAGATTGCAGATAAGTTTCTACAGAGTCGGGAGTCTCACATGAGCATGAGAAGGTTTTAACGGGTGTTCAGATGTCAGCACATCTCATGAACACGTGAAACCCGCCTTTATTTATGTTTCTCGCTTGTCCCTTTAGGAACTCCTTACTTTCACCATCAGGAAACTCACAATTATCCTGCAGCACTTCATCCTGAACTGAGTTCAATGCACTTTCATGATGAAAAACCCGGCTTTATCATTTACGTGATTGTGTTTGAGTACTCGTGTCGCTCGCTGTATTTCTTGATGAGTGTGCGCCGCGCAGTGTGTGTGCTGGAAGCGCTGTAAAAGCCGCAGCTTGATCACTGGCTCCCTCTTGTGGCTGCTGCTGGTTCAGCTGGAGGAGTGTGAGGATGATGAGCTACTGCTGGGATTAGTAGCGTCTGCAGATCCTGGCCTGTAAATGAAACTGATCTGCTGATGTGACACACAATCACTGGTTTCTTACACTAGTTTACACAGATGAGAGATGAGAAACTCCAAATAAACCACGGCGAAGCCTTCCCTCTTCTCTAGTAAACTACATGTACATATGCTCTTCCCATTTCTCACCAAGCCATGTCAACATCAGTCAGAAGGGAATAAAGATGCAAGGCTGACTGACAAGTATAAAAGGACACACTAAAAGACTAAAGCACTATAAAAGTGAAACCTGTCTGACCTGAGTGTCCACATCATCATCATCATCATCAGTTCTGACCCTGATCGGAGAGAGAATCTCCCTGATTATTATTTAGGATTGTAACAGTGCAGTGTGGAGAGCCAGATTAGGGTCTGTAAACCTTCTTGTGGTGCTGCTCTCCTACTGGCTCCTTGTGGTAGAGGTGAGGTCACCTCTGAACAAATCCACCACATGAGCCTACTACTGACCATTTAACATGCAGATGATTTAATACCTAACTCTGCACATTTAAGCTGAAAGAGGAAAGGGGAGAAAGGACCCAGCATCACTCAGTGTGGTGGTGTGCTGAGTAACTACGCGGGCTGGTGAGGGTCAGTGGGCACCTGTAGGGGTGGGAGGGGCCAGCTAGTGACCCTCAGCATGCGCAGTCCTGGTGCGAGCGCTGCGGCTATTACCATGAAGTTGAAGAGCCCTCTTGGCCCCGGTGGCGCTAGGATCTCCAATTTCAGACTCGTGCATCGCGATCTAAGATAATTAATCCACCAGCGCTCGAGAAGCTCTGCTTCCGTTCTGTCGCCAGCTAGCCTCAAAAAACTTCGAAACCTGGAGCCAGATCAAATCTCAGTTTAGTACCGACGCGGCCGCTGAGCCAACAGTAAAACGCTAAGCTGGGTTTAAACGGGCATCTCACGAGCTGCTGACCCAGCTGCCTCACTCTCTCATGACACCAGCCGGTGCGTTCTCTATGTCATTATTCCCCACCAGCACCTGGGCGTTGTCCCCACCCAGTAGGTTTAATCTACGGTTGACCTGTGGCAGCAAATCCACATAAGAAACCATGCTCACGTTCAGGATACATTTCACTGCGTGTAGTATAACTATGTATAGGGCTGGGCGATATGGACAAATCTTATCTCGATATTTTTTTATATCAGCCGATATCGATATATATAACGATATAAGTCAAATCACTGTCAATATAAGTCATTCTATGGCTTAACATTCTAACACTTCTTTGTCCATTTTGTCCAGATTTATTTATTTGATAAATAAATGTTCTACATTTCTTCTTTCCTGTTGATTATGCTGTAACATTATTAAATTGAAAAAAAAATTTTTATCAATTGAAAATAAAGAAATACTGACGTTTTGGGTCATTTTCAACCAATTTGGCCTATAAAATGAGCCGCTTTTGGCTTTTCTGGATAAGAACTACATTTACCACAATCCCCCGTGGCGCCCCCTCGGAGCCGTGTGACTATAACGCGTTTTAGAGAGTAATGGCGCTCACAAATACAGCGTGCGTTTACGTCGCGAAAAATGGCATTATGCGTTTGTATGCATTTACTTCTGTTTTGTGCGGAACATCTCTGTCTTTCACGTCTTTGTAAGGATCGGGTCTTGTCTTGTCAGCGCCACTGAAAGCGATAATGGCGTCGATGTAGCGAAACACCAGCTGAATTAGATGCTCTAAATTAAATCTGGTCGCTTATTATTTTTGTGTATTCGAATAATTGTTTCAGCTCTAGTATGACCAGTCTTTGTATGACCGTGCTTTTTTGCAGTGTGCGCTACTCTGCTTCGTATCGGACTTTAAGTAGCCAAAATATTTCCAAACTGCAGAATTCTTCGGACCTTTTTCCAACAATGCCTTCGTCCATTGAGGTGTCTTTCTATAACGGTAATGCTTTTCGTCATTTTTTCTATTTTATGTTGCTCGCTCTCCTGACATACTGTTGTATGTGGCCGCTGTGGCTGCAGCTTTGGAATCTGATCCGCTTACTTAACTGGCGTGAGCTGGAACTCTTTGCAGCCGTGATTGGATTCGGCTCTGTCCATCAACCTGACTAGCGTGAAAGCGGTAACCACACGAGTGGTCATTATCGTTGGCTTCTCGTGAAATCAAAAGGTGGACGGAATGAGTGCTATCGACTTTATATCGACTTCATGTATATTTTTCTATCGAGAAAAGCTATTTGTGATAATTATGCTCTATCGTTTTATCAGCAGCACTAACTTTCGTATGTGACAAATAAGAATGTTGACTCATACACAGTGACATGATAGGAGTAATCACGATTGGACCAGACACTTCAGCAGAATATAAAAACCACAGCATGAATCAAAAAACCACAACAGAAGCGAAGGACAGAACCTGCTTACACTACTACCAGCCCGTATTTCTGGGGGACTTTTATTGCTGGTGGAGGAAAGTTTTTTGGGCAGCACCAGGGAGCAGTGCTTGGGGGCAGTACCTTGCTCGCAGGTACCTCAGTGGTACCAGCACATGTCTGGGACTTGAAACGGTGACCTCCGATCTGGGTCAACTCTAGCCATTACTACCAACTGCTTCTCTATACTATAGACAAACTCTCCTCCCACTTCTGTTGTGTGGCTTTTTGTAGTGTGTTCTACTCTGGACCCAGGTGAAATATCAAGAAAAATATATAGCAAAACAGCAAGAACAGTTTCATACCAGTCTGAACTGCGTTGAAGGAATCCTCATTAGTAATATACATTACATCAGGGCCAGAGAAGCCATTTGGTAGTAGCGGTGGTGATAGTCACCTGTAAGCGCTCCTTCCAGCTGTGTCCTGTAACTTTTGCTGGGGGCGAGTGAGACCTATAATTTGCGTCAAGGTAAGATCAGGGTCAGGAACTGGAGTGGGCCAGACACTCGTACCCAGATCTGAAGCTTGATCCTCTTGTCGTTCCTGTAAATGGTCTTGACCTTGAAGTCGATGCCCACGGTGCTGACGAAGGCTGGGGTGAACGAGTCATCTGCATAGCGGAACAGGAAGCTGGTTTTCCCTACGCTGCTGTTGCCAATGATGAGGATCTTAAACATGTAATCAAAGTTTTGATCTCACCCGGATTCTCTCTGTCCATACCGGCTCTGTTCAGGCCTCCTGCAGAAGGAGAAACCAGCAACTGACCACTCAAACTTTGCATACTCCTTTACTGTGACAGGGACAGAGAGAGAAATGAAGTTACAACACTGGGCCGACACACAGGCGAGATCATCTGGCTCCTATGCGTTACAGTGTCTGCTGCTGGGGTTCAGCAGAGGAAGGAGGAAACAGCTGAAAAAGCAGATGATCACCACTATTCTCTGAATGTTGAATGAACACAAACCATTACTGTAATCAGTGCGTCAGTGATGCTGCAGGTGACAGCGTCTCGTGAAGTGTGGGTGGAGTGTGGGCTCCAGTGAAGAGGCGAGTGATGTCGATGCCCACAGGGTAGGCGAAGGTGATAGGCGGGTAAGTCCGCGGTGTGTGGTGGTATTTGCTGGTAGGTGTGTCGGGGTGGAGAGAGTTAATGGAGCTTCTGGAGGATCAACTCAGATTAAGTCCAGCTCGAGCTGGGCGATTCGCTTTCAGCGACAAGACACAAACTCTAAACATATAAAACACACGCAGACTTTCTCTCTACTTTGATCCAGTCTCTGCCACAATCTCACACCTACACACACACAATATCCACACACAATCCACACACAATATCACACACACAATCACACACACAAAATCTCACACACAATCACACACACAAAATCTCACACACAATCACACACACAATAACACACACACACAATCACACACACAATCACACACACACACAATCCCACACACACACAATCACAGTCACACACCAACGCGCGAACGAGGCTCTTATTGCAATATGTCTGCCAGTCTAAAATGTAATAAAGCGACGCTCGTATCAACTCACAGCACTATTAACTAGCAGCGCGGACTCGGTCGGTACAACGCGCTGATGAAAGTGTCTCGGTGAGTGTCCGCGTCCCGGTAAAATAACGGAATAAATCTGACGAGACGCTCACGGAGCGCAGCACTCACCGTCACCTCACCTGCGCATGCGCACTTCGCCACCCGGCGCATCAGCGGACAGAGAGAGCCGAGAGATCCGGATCAGCCACGGGCAAACTCCCGATTACAGATGAGATCTGTAGGAGATCTGCCCGCTGACGCTACAGGTGGATTCCACACAGGAATATTGTCAATTCCACCAACAAAATGCAAAGAAAAGAGGTCTAAATCAAACTGCGTGAATTAGATCTAACGAGTTTCTAATAAAACACACAACTTCACTTGCTACCAGACCGCTTTAAAACGTCCTCAGTCTAGCAGTGATTCAGAAAGACTTAAATGTTTAACTCATGGCTGACTGAAAAGGTCACTGAAGGTTAACCCGATCTCTCTCCTCATGACTTCATCTACATCACAGTGTTGTATGTGTCTTAGGTTTATTTGGTATTAATGCTAAACTTGCAGTTCTTTTAGCGAGGTCATTCGAACCGGTTCCAGAATCGACGCTATCGTTCTGAGAGTCACGTGGAATAGAATCGGTTCTTATATAACTCGACTCTCAGCTCCACTAAAACTTCGGCATCGGATCATCACACACGCGTGGAATCCGCGCAAAACTGCAGGCGCAGTCAAGAACAAAAACACTACAATTCACCGTCTGCACCTGACACTCTCTACAGAAATGACATAGTAACTGCTTATAATGCTATAATAATAATAATAATAATAATAATAATAATAATAATAATAACAACTATTTAACTAACGTATCTGCACAAACTATTGAAAAGAGTATTGCACAGAATTTGGTTTCTAATGCTGTTATAATATCGGCAAACTTAAATGTTAAGTCGGGCCTAAATGTTGGTAGACTGGATATAGAACTTTTCATATTGAAACTGTTACTAACATCATGCACATTCAGTGTAAAAGTCAATTTCTACTTTTGTAGGTAATAATGCATCTAAATTGTCTCTCTTTCTCTTCTATTTCTAGTTTAATGTTTATATGTAATACTACATTTCTAGTCTAAAATGTATATTTTGTATCCTATTTATATGTTGTTTTTTCCATGTGCCCTAACTGTTCTTTGTGTTTTGTTCCCTATTTCTTGTTGCACTGTGAAAACTGGAGTGCAATCATCTCGTCTCTCTGTATATCTGTACAGTATATAGCAGAGATGACAAAGTAATAACAACAACAATAATATGTAATAATAATAATAATAATAATAATAATAATAATATATAGCCACTTTTTGCTTTCTAGCTGTTTTTATGTCACGGCTCCTCTGGACTTTAGCTGGACAGTGCCCCCTCGGACCCGGTTAAGCGGCAATGGTTGCCGCTATTCAAGTTCTATTGTTTAATTTGTTCTGTGGAGTTCACTTCGGTGTTATTTTCGGCGTATCTAGTCCACCTTATTGCGTCCTCGGTTAGTCTTAGCATTCCCCCGTTAGCTTATTCCCCACTTCCGGCTCCTGGGTGTCTTCGCCAGTGCCCTCGCGAGTAGTTCACTCTCTGTTTAGAGTGCACACCACTTCCGTATATGTGACCAGTCGCTTGTTGCAAATTGAAATTATGCTTGAAAGGGCATAAATCAAGCTTCAAAACGATACCTCTATGGAATGAATGGGACGACATATGACTGAGATATCAACATTCAAAGGAGTCGGGTTTCTCCTGTCACGCCAAGTGAGAAACGGAAATCTGCCGTCGAGATTGACTATCGCCGTACTTGCTCACAGGCGGCTTGAATGCGGTCGGCGGCTACGTTTGCATTCTGATAGCCACGCTGCATTCACATACGGATAGCCTACCTGCGTTAGGTTAACTGAACTCGGGAGACGAAGATGGATTCGGGAGAAATATCTTCACGCTAGTCAACCAGTGGATTTACTGTAAATAATGAGTAGAGCGGTCAAACAGAAGCTTTAAACATTCTGCTGGAATTGAATTCCTCACCTCAAAAAAGTCACGATTTTAGATGGAAAGGGGAAGTTTTTCAGCCAAATTTATTCACAACAGTACAGTATAGACTGTATAGACACTGTTTCAAAACACTAAAAACAAAAAAATCCAAAATTTTACCCCACGCAACATAAACACTCGTTTTTTGGGAAACCAACCGTTGCGACAAGCGACTGGTTTTGCCGTGGAGGGTCACGTGTTTTCTGCTCTGCGTGCTCCCTATCTAGTAGGTTAGTGTCTGTTTAGCACACACCCACGCTTATTATTACTTTTACCTGTGTCTCATTTGTCTTCAGTTTGGGATTGGTGCAAGCACTCGTTTGTTCAGTTGTGTGACTTTATTTAATCCAGTTTGACCGGTGTCCCCCATGTCCGTTACGCTCATACTTTGTGTGTTTTGGATTTACGGTGACTTTGGTCTTGTGTGCTCCTCGCTATTTTTGTCTCCGTTTCTCTGTTGATTATTTTGACCTCAGTTTCATTTTGGATTCCCTTCATGTTGTTCACCTACCGCTCCTGTGTTTCTCCGCGGGCTCGCGTCTCCCAGTAAACCCCATTCCGATCAGGCTGCGGTTCGTGTCAAGAGCCTGGGTCTCAGTTTCGCCTGGTGTCAGGATATCGCTCTTTCCGTTTCCCCACAGAGGATTCCCCCGTTACCCGTAGCGTAAGACTGGGAACACGGGCCTTGTCTTTCCTTTGTTACTTTGTTCCGTTTTTTCACGTATGTTTTGTCTTGTTTCCACCCCCCCTGCATTTTTGGTCCCGTTTGGCCTGCAAACAGTGTCCTCACCTCCTTCCTCCAACCACACCATGACATTTTATTTGAATGTAAATGTGACATCTTAAAACCATAATTCATTGACAGTACTTAAAATCAGCTTGAGTCTGGTTTATTGGCACTGAGAGGAAACTGTAACAGAAGTTTAGATAAGAGGAGATTTGAGAGTATCTAAATTTACAAGTTCTCCGAAGTGAGGTTTCATTTGCAAAAGCAACATGAGCTACAGGTTACAGAGACAGATAAATGTATATGAACTGAATACAGGAGACAAAAGTCAGGGAACATGGACCTGACTATTCCAGGACTATTTGCAAGTAAGTGCAGCGTGCAAATAAAAGATGTTAAATGACTTTATAATCCAAGCTGCCGCTCAGAAACACATCACTAAAATTGGCTCATTAATGGAAATGAGCCAAGAACCTTTTGAAAATAATTTCCATTTGTTCAGAATCTGAAAGATGTGAATATAAACATGAATGTGAGTATAAAAAACACACATGAACATAGCTGTCCCTCTCACATTCACTTGGACTGACACACTTGCTCTGTTCTCTACATAATGTGATTTTTGGGATAACGACGCTGAGGTTTGCGTTCTGTTGGCTTGCTGGTGACTATGGCCTTATGGACTATTGTAGTTTTATGCACCTTGTTTAAATGAATTTCAGCCCTTAATGCAGATTCATGTTCACCAGAAATCTTTTCTTAAAGTGCTACACAGGCTGGCTGTTCCGGAAGCAGCCTGGACATAGTTATTCATCCTTAACGCTGAGTGCAGGGTTTCTGTATGCCTGTACTGGCATCTACAGCTCAGGTGTCACGCTCCTCCGTCACCACCATGTGGCATTACACTACACACAAACCTTACAGCAGTAGTGGTCTGGAGAATGGAGTAGTGAGTGTGAAGCTACTTGTGAGTCAAGAGCCATAAAGCAGAAGCACGTAGTGCATCCTGAGGAGTTTTGGTTAAGACCAGAGTGTGTCTAAAATCACCTGTCACATGCATCTATCATAAAGTAGAAGATGAGTAAAACCAGTTGCCTTAAACCAGTCATGCTACTGTGAAACTGGAGCTTCTACAGGTTCCTCGGGAGGTTTACTGAAAGTGCAAATCATTGAGACACAAACGCTCAACACAGACAAACCTCACATGGAAAATATTTTGGCACAGTGGTCAAAGTGAGTGAAACTCTGTGATGGAAGTTCATATCCCAAGAGCCGTCACTGGGGCCCCTGAGACTGTCCTTGAAGTCACTCTGGACAAGACTGTCTGCTAAATGCTGTAAATGTAAATGAGGTGCCTCTTTGGTGCTGTGTGGAGGGGATGGTGGGTGGGGTGGAGGTGCAGGATGTGGAAGTGGCCATGTCAACTTTTGACCAATCACACAAAAGTAAGGTAGGGGCGGAGTCAGCAGGAGAAGTGATGTCAGAAGTATTAATGAAGAGTTCCGGCATGGCGGTCCAGCGTCAAGCACAGAGCCAGTTGTTCCTCCTGCTCCAGTTCCCTGTCCTGGTTATCACTCTGCTGTAAGGATAGCTCCCTACAGCCGGACGAGGGCCTGCCCACCTGCTGGGGGCATGCAGGAGGAGTCTCAGGTCTCACATCCCGCCCTCCAGTTCCCGACTCCTCATCCTCATGGTCCAGACTCTCAGCGTCAGACTCTCCTTCCTCCTCCTCCAACGTCAGCTCGAACTGGAATTTGTCCCCTCCCAGAGCTCCGCCCACCGCCGCCGCTCCTGTCCTGCCCACGCTGGTCTCGTCGTGGCCCGAGGTGGGGCTGTGAGGGATCATGCTGTAGTACCACTCACGGTTATCGTCCAGCATGTCCAGCATCTCCTGAGCGTCAGGGTGGACCAGGTCGGCCCAGGTTTCCCACAGCGGGTGCACAATGTAATCGATGAAACCCACCTGACAAGACAACACACAACCTCATCAGAGCACTTATCACAACTTAGCGCACACACTCTCCAGGCAAAAAACACAAACAGTAAATCATGTGATTCCACTTCAACACACACTACATCTCTTATCCAGAGTGACTTCCTTCTCTTAATTACATAGACAGTCTCTTGAGATTAAGGGTCTTGCTCAGTTGACCAGGGTGGTATTTCGGGCAGCAGCATTTAGATAGATTTGAACCTGCGACCTCTTAGTCCATAGATTAGCGTCCTACCACAAGACCATGACCGCCCATCAACTTCCGGAACAGTCCAACCGTTGCCTCATCAGGGTGGCAGTGGTAATGTTGGACTTACCCCATGGTCAGACGGTTGCTGGTTCAAATCCCAGGCCAATACCTATGAGCAGGGCACCACTCCTAAGTTGCTGTCCCCTGTCCACTTCTGCTACCCACTGCTCCTTCACAGATGGGTCAAAAGCAGAGGACTATCCAGGCTTCACTCTCACTCAGGGAGGATGAGGCTCTCATTACATTTCTACATCATGCCCTCTGAGGGAATTTTTGCTGCCACCCATGACTGTAAATCTGCTTTGGGACAAATGACGCTGAAGTCACTGGAATGATGAGCAGATGGATGCCGTAGGTGGACGAAGATCTAACACTGAACACATTGTATGTAAATGGGAATTGTGCTGCTGACCTGTGACTTCTCGACAGAGGCGGTGTGTTTGTCACACATGGGGCTGATCTCCATGCCTCTGTCTCTCTCTCTGTCTCCCTGAGTAAAGAACTCCACCATTATGCGCTCGGTCCACTGCCTGTACAGCTCCAGCGGCTTTGTGGGGTTACTGAGGTCTGCACAGTGCACCATGTTCTGCAGAACCTGCAGAAACACAATCAAACACTACAATCACACATCAATGATCCTGTAGAGTCATTACAGGACAATCCTCATTGTTTCATATATGAAACACAACAGAACAAAGACCTGGTGGAATTTTAAGTGGAACTGTAACTGTAACTTATTTTGCAACAGGTTGCATCAAATTGAGTTTATTTGGTGATAATTACATGCCACTGACCTGGATACGATCTGAGTAGTTGTCCAGCAGCAGGACGCCGAGACTTGTCACCTTTTTGGTTTCCACCATTGTCTTGAGATCAGCCAGCAGGTTCATGTGTTTGGACATATCAGTGGCCAGCACCTGCCCACAACCCAACACACACTCACATGAGTAACACACTCACATCTGGTTAGAGCAGAACACACAGATTCCCTCCCTCACCATGTCGATCACCATCTTGCGCAGCGACTGCTTCTGTTTTTTGTTCAGATTCTGGAAGATGTCGCAGTTGTCCTCCTGCAGCAGCTTGAAGCCGACAGCCAGGTGGTGGTTCTCCAGCACAGACATGTCATTGTACATCAGAGCCAACTCTGAATCTGACATGGGAACAAAAGGATGGACTCAGACATCACCTTCATGTGTTTGTTGTGTAGTTAAATGTGTGATATTTCCATGCTAAATGCACACTGGTGTTGATGAGGAACTGGTTGGACACTCCTGGATGATCCACGTCGTGCACAGCGCTGGCAAACAGAGCAGCCAAAATCTCCAGGTCGGTGAACACAGCCTGCAAAATGAGATTTAGTATGAATCAAAACAACTCTCTACCATATCTGAAGTACCGCCGGTTTGAAACCCAGACCGGTAAAGTTACCACTGAGGTACTCATGAGCAAGGTACTGTCCCCGGGCGCTGCCCACTGCTCCTTCACGGATGGGTCAAATGCATAGGTCAGATTTCATTCTGGTGCACTGTGTGCTGTGTTGTAGTGTGTTCACAATGAGAAATAATCACTCTCTTTCACTGTATTAGTCCAGAAGAATTATGCAGTCCCATAAGCCTTAAGCGTTTGTTAAAATAAGTTAAACTATAAGTTTTTGAATTCCTGTTAAGCTCACGTCAGGAATAGATTAATAACAATAAAAGTGGTAGCACAGTTCTCCTTCATGGAGACACCCCCATATCTCCAAAATAGCAAAGCACAATTTTTGACCTAAAAAAGGGGAAGAAAGAGGCTTGCAGTCAGACTAATGACATGAAAAGCAACAGCACGTCTTCTTGATGAGCTGAAAATTTGAAGAATGCCTCTATAACAAAAACAGTGGGAGGTGTGAACAAGAAAAAAGTAAGATGAGTAAGATATAATGACAAATAATGAAGAGAGCAATGTAGTGCTGGGCGATAAAACGATCTCGATATTTTATCGAGAAAAATGTGATGACGATAATGACGATAAACTAAGCTATAAAATTCGTTAGTTACGGCGGACGCTTTGACAACAAATGCCGCGTGGGGAAAAAACTAATAAAATACGAACGTTAAAGTACCAGTCGTAACTTAGCAACAACAAGCACCAAGAAAGCGCTCTGGATTGAGGTGTTGACAGCTCTCTATAGCTGTTCTTTGGCAGCGGCAATTTTTTTGCCCCAGTTCTCAGCTCTTCAAGTAGAAATTTGTTGAAAATTATTTGTTTAATATTGTTTGATTATTTTAACTTGTTCATTCAATCTGTATAAGAATCCAAAAAAAACCAAAACATTAAAAAAAAAACACAGTATGACAATATATCGTGACAATTATCGAAATTGATCAATATGACAAAAAAATATCGTGATAATGTTTTTGTTCATATCGCCCAGCTCTAGAACAATGTATATACTGGTATCCAGCAACTATAATCAGCTTTGCTCATCTCCATCTGACCAAATTTTATTGAAGTGTTTATGGTAACAGTTGAGCTCAGTCCCACCTCCAGCGCTGGAGTGGACAGCAGGACATGTGTGGACTGGACCACATCTGCCGCGTGGATGCTGTTGTGGTACGCGACGTCGGCTCGGTAATTCTCTTCCAAAGCCATGCTGAAGTTGAGGAAGGTGTCTACAGGGATCCTGAAGGACTTCAGCAGGTCTCGTTCCTAAACAGAACAATTTAAGGAGATGAAAGGCTGCAGTGCAGAAACACAACAGCAATAAAATCTTACTGATGAGAGCATGAATCAAAGTCCTGGAAAAAGCCTCTAACACATGTGCACACTGCAGCAGCAGCCGAGTTCTACTTTCAGACTGTATAAATAAAGTCTCATTGGCTTGACTGTTATTTCCCGATTTATTGCCAAACACTCCAACCTCCATCCCGGTCCTGTCTCCACAATATGGAGAAAGAGAGAAAGAAAAAAGTAAGCTAAAATAAAGAAGAGAGTGTGAGCACTGACCTGAAAAGCTGTGTACAGGGTAACAGTCAGTGGCCTCTTCATGGAGTACTCCGAAATCTTGAAAATATCAACACCCCATTTATGAATGTCCTCTAACTCCTGCAGAGAAACAAGAGGGACAGTGTTGTGCTGTTGGAGGTATGTAGGTGGTGAGGTCAGAAGCTAGTTTTCAGGGTCAGTTTTCTGGTTCGGGGCTCACCTTGGCCAGCAGGTGCTCGTGGACGGTGCTGACTCCGAAGCGTGGGATGGTGGCGGGGGCGACGCTGGGGCAGTGTGAGGGCTTCTTCACCCCGCTGATCTGGGACATCGGCCTCTTCGGCATCTCCTTCTCCTTACTTGGGGGTGAGACGATCTCCATCTCATGCTGTTTGTCTGCAGGGTTTTACAAAAAATTCCTCAAACACCGCCACTACCAGAGTACGTCACATGCTGCATTTAGCTTTATGACTTATTTTCACTTGTAAATTCCGCACTTTGCTGTAAATGACTTCTACACACCTTGATACACAACCAATTAAATAAGCATGTAAACATGTAAATAAACATGCTGGTTCAAGGAGCCTTGAGTGAGTTGTACCCAGAAATGTGCTGGAGATGAATTCTGACACTTGGTTCCCGGAGCGGCTCGTCTCAGACAGCTGAGTGAGTTCACGGTTCAGCATCCTCTTAAACTGTTACACACACACACACACACACACAAACACACACAGACACACACACACACACACACAGTCTCATTAGATGTAATAACACAATGTGACTCTCATCACTCCTGTGTGTGTGTGTGTGTGTGTGTGTGTGATGCACAGGGCTCTACTACACACATGCCGCGTCTCTGCAGCGTTTCATTCTCACAGCGCGGTGGGCGGAGCTACGGCTCGGGGGCGGGGCTCTGCGGTGTGTATCGTGTTACGTAATCATGCACGAGGTTTCAGAATGAAACACTTCACATTCACAAGCATGCAAAACACACACACACACACACACTCTTTCTCTCTTTTAAACACACTCTCTGTGTCACACACACTCTCCCTCTCCCATGCACACGGACTCTTCAACACACACACACACACACGCGCGCGCGCCTGCAGGTTCCCGTGGGAAATGTCCCCGCGTGTGTCTCACCTGAGCCCGTGGTTCCGGTAAAGGGCCGCTCGGGGCAGCGCGTGGAGTCCCGCGTGCCATGGAAACCGGCAGGAGCGCGAGAATCAAACTTGCTGCTCCGCAGCTCCGCGTAAACACGGCACGTTGGCCCCGCCCCTCCCGAGCCCAGAGCCCCGCCCCTCCTCCCTCCCACACAGCGGACCTGACCAATCAGAAACGCGCGGGCTGGACGTAGCGACCAACCGGATTCAGCCGAGTCTGATTGGCTCCGAGCTACACACGAAATAAGAGCGGGACAAGTGTGTGTGTGTGTGTGTGTGTGTGTGTGTGTGTGTGTGTGTGTGTGTGTGTGTGTGTGTGTGTGTGTGTGTGTGTGTGTGTGTGTGTGTGTGTGTGTGTGTGTGTGTGTGTTTGCTGGTGTGTGAGAGTGTACCTTGTTGGATGCCATCTGACTGACTGAGTGTCGTGTTTTGAGCGTCTCCAGCTGCTCCAGACACCAGTCCAGTTCCTCCAGCGTCTCCACCGCCAGCCTCGGCGCCGGCTCATCTGCACAACACACACGTCCAGCATCGGCTCACATGTCCATCAACTTCATACACTGCCCACACTACTCACACTAACAGTTTAAGCTGGTGCTGACAGACCTGATGCGCTGTTCCTGCACATGGACAGGGCTCCCGTCAACCTCCTGCTGAAACAACCATCAACATTATGAAGTTGTTGGGGCTCTGATGAGTGCTATATATAGATATTTATGATGTTTAGCAGACACTTATCAAGAGCAACTTCCACAGGGACTTGCAGCAATGCGGGGTTAAGGGTCTTGCTTAAGGATCAAGTGGTGGTAGTGCTGGAGGTAGGGTTAAACCCACCACTTGGTCTAGAAGCAAGCATCCTAACACTAGTACCATGTTGGCATGATGCTGCTGCTGCTCACCTGCTGGCCACACGCTCCTGCTGGTACGTCAGAACCGCAAAGTTGCTCCTCACTGTCCTCAAGCTGGCCAGAACCTGCAACAATGGAAAATAAATGTACTTAACATAAATTTGATTTTCTTCTGAAAACAAGTGTCACATCAACACTGACCTGTGCAAACGGAGTGACGATCATGTCTTCTCCATGTCTGAGGGAATCAATCAAAACCAGCAAAAGAGAGAGAGACGTAATAAATGATCATTTTCATCTGTCCACACTACAACATTTGCACAACATGTTAACAGTAATCTGAACATCCTGCCAGCATTGTTTGTCATTGGTGAAGCTTTCATGTGTGTAACGTTGAGCTGAAGCTTTGCCATGATTTTGAGGTGATGGGCAGCAAGTGTGACTGAGCAGGAGGAGGAGAGAGTAACATGCAGGTCCGTTTGAAATAAAGAGGAGAGCAGGTCAGCATCAATACCTCAAGTCTGTAGCAGGACACAGTCCCGATCCTCTGCTACAGTGTCCTACATAATCATCAGTCAAAAGATACACAACACCAGCCTCCAGACACCCGCTCTCTCTGGATCTACAGTGTGTTTGTAATGCTGACACTTCATCTACACTTCACTCAGGACTGTAATGTGCTGTGAGTATTTTATGCTGTGATTTGACTATAACAGTCACTAATCTGTTCTAGGTGTTTATGGAAAGACTCTCTATCAGGATCACAGCTCGAACTTCTGAGTTTTCAGGACTCACAGAAAGAGATCAGTACTCACAGCTCACTGGCCGTGGATGAGTTTCGGGGCATGGCTTTGGGTGGAAGGTCAAAGTCAATGTCAGGGCGGTACAGGAAGGACTCGCGGCGCAGGGGACCACTGGCCTGCAGGACCAGCGCCGAACCTGGACCGGCCTGAGAGTCCAGAGGGTTGCGTCCCACACACAGGCCATTCTCAGCATCAAAACTGCAAGCAGGAAAAACACAGTGGGGTTAGGACACTGACACACACACACACACACAAGGGTGCAATCATCATCAAACACACACTCAAGTCGGGCAAAGGGTGATAAAGACACATCACAACCACAATAAGGACAAACACTCAATGGAGAGGAGTTTCATCAGGACCAACAATCACAAGAGCCAGAGGCAGCAGGTTTGACAGGTGAGAGGAGGAGGATGGGAACTGGTGAGCCAGAAGGAGGTTTTGGTCAGTTTGTTCAACAGTTCAATTTCACTCTACTTTAGAGAGGGGTCGGTGATGGGAAGCTGGATGCTGTAGATGTCTGTGGAAGAATTTCACCTTAAATTATGGTAATCCATTCAGATAAATATATAAATGCTCAATATATGTGTTTATGTCTAGCACACACACACACACGTACACACTCCTTTTTCCCAGGTTGTGTTAGATTCTTCTGCATTACATAAGCAGAGCAGATCTGGAGAATCTCCCTCAGTCATGCGAGTCCTGGGGGAGAATCTGTTTTAATTCTGCTGTGTTTTTTATAGTCACACTGCTCGTTCTGCTCTTTGGGGACAGTGAGTACAGAAGACTCTAGAAATATCGCTTCACAGCCCCAAGCTGCTGCTGCTACATTTTCTTCTCATATCCTTGTTCTTCTCTGTTGTCTGTGTAGCACTCGGCTATAAATATCTGCCAGCATGGGGTGGGGGGCGAGTGTGTGGAGTTATATTTAGAAGCACAGGCATCACACAGGACAAAAATGCTACTCCTCATTCATAAATATTTATGTGGGATTCTATTCAGAGCAGGAACCACGCTATTCTTATCCCACCCTGCTGCCCGCCCACGCCCAGAGGGATTCTGGGTAGGCTGCCGTGCTGGAAGTTCGTGAGGTGCATGAGGGGAGATAGAGGGTGAGTGTGTGTATGTGTTGGGTATAACATATTGATTAATGATAATATCTCTGACTGAAACTTTGTAGCAGGAGTGAACATCTCTGATAATAAGACTTACTCTCCTAACGTCATGCTCAGAGGCCCGGCGGTGGCCCCAACTCTCCAACTATTAATCCTACTTTAAGAATTGTTCACGAGAGTCTCATAACAAATAAGTGGTTTTGTATTGCATAGTCTTATAATCGTGTTGTACTACCTTTACAAAGTGTGGAGGAGAGCCATGTGTGCAGGTGATTTTCCTGATGTAGCCTAGTATGAGGTGTAACCCAATGTGTGATCTGCTCAATGGAGGAGTCGGAAATAACTAATTAAAGCTGTTTACCAGCCATGACCAATGTGTTCATTTTTAGGATAGGGTTATAACTATGTGGTATCAGCAAAGCTCAAAATAAAGGAGAAATAATCCAGTGTGCATTGGAGGAGGAAGGCAGAAGTTCTGATCATTTTGATTTGGCTGGAAATCTATAGGCTCCCCTAAAAGACATCAGAAAAAAAGCTGGGAGATGAAAATGCATCTTATAACCAGAATGCATTTGTTGGTGTGTCAGTGGTTGTCTAGTGGCTACGATACTCACGTCTGGACCAAGGAGTTGTGGGTTTGAATCCTACCTCCAGCACTACCACCACTGGGTCCCTGAGCAAGACCTTTAGACCTTTAAGTTGCTGCAGGGAGACTGTCCCTGAAATTAGGGAATGGAAGTCATTCTGGATAAAAGCTTCTTCTAAATGACATAAATGTAAAATTTAATATATTTAGATGTCTGTCAAACATCAGTAAAAATAAGGGTCTTCACTGCTGTCTTAATCCCAACAACACCCACTGTTACACCAGCAAAATCTCACAATGGCACACATGAGGTGGCACTTGAACTTAGATATCCCAGTCCACCTGCTGGCATGGATTAGGGCGCAATCGGCACAAAATCTAAACCCTAACCTTTATGCGAGTGTCTATAGAGAGCAAGAAAAAAATTAAACCGTAAAGCTCCAGGGCACAGGATGGATCAGCTGTCGGACACCTCAGCCGAGTTCCAACAGCAGCCCCTCAAGCTCCATACCGGCAGGGAAACCCTCCACAGACGCCCGGAATAGGGAAATGGCTGACCAACTCCATCAGTCCTCACATGCTACTCGGGAAGAATCGGCAGCTCGGACGCTGAAAAAGAGCGAGCCGGCAGCAGGATCGATGAAGTTGGGAGGAGAGATTGGGGAATGCAATCATGCAACACACGATGACGCAGGCGGTGTGTCCAGCTCCGGCAGCAGAGCCATCGACCCATCTGGACCCAGAGCCCCGCGGACAGTGAGCCTCTAAACCAAACCCTGCCACAGAGTCACCTCACATGACTTCCTGCCTCAACAATCAACCCACACTAAACACTACAGAGTCAGAATTAGAGCTCATATATTTCCATCTACAGCATTTATCAGAAGCTCAGAAGTGACAGTTTCCCTGGGTCTTTCTCGGTGACTCAGTGGTGGTAGTGCTGCAGGTGGGATTTGAACCCAAAACTTCTTGGTCTAAGGACAAGCATCCTACCACAATTCCACCACTTTACAGAGTGTAGAAAAACATTCTGTCACAATATCTGGCGTGAAAAGTGCTGCTCTGAGATCAAATCATAGCTGAGCCAGACATTCATATACCATGTGCCTTCTTTGTTCTTTGTACTCTGTAGTAACTGGACTCTGTAAACATGTATACAGCAGACATGACAAAGTTTACCTTGAATTTAACTTTGAGATTTAGGGTGTTACAGTAAGACCTTCAGACCAACCCAGTGCTGCTTCAGCACAAACAAAATTTTTGCCTAAAGATTCTCCTCACTTTCGATCTTCAGGTCATGGTTTTGCAAGCAGCAGAGGAATGAGCAGCAGGAGATCGACTCTGTCTCCAGCAGCCTCAGGGTGTTCAGACCACATACATAACACCAAACTCACAGATATGCTCAATAATGCACACACACACACACACACACACACACACACACACACACTGCAGATCTCTGTAGCAGGTCAGTAAAGTAAATCAAAGTAATGCCTCTGAGCTCAGCACTGCAGCTACACAACAACCCTCACAATCAGCCAACAACCTCTTAACCCAACACTAAACTAAACACCACAAATCTAGTTTTTAAGAATGCTCAGTAAATATGCTAGCTGTGAACTGCTGTGTGAGTTGAGTCTGTAGAGGCTAAATGGACTGAGATGAGAAATGTAGCGGCGGATCAGCAGCAGGTGGAGGTGCGTAAGGTCTGTATCAGTGTGAGGTTGTGAGAGCACCTACCCGATACAGGAGTGTCTCCGTGATGAGTGTCCCACCTGCACAGACTTCCTGGGAAAACGAGAATCTTTGTTCATGGTGAAGGCAAATGACTTTTATGTTTTTTAAGTTCCAGTTCAGAAGAGTTTTTCCAACTTTAAAGAGTGACTCTGCGCTGTTTCAGCTGCACAGATTTCTCCCGTTTTCCCAAATCAGGGTGAGGGTTAAGGAGCAAAACACAGGGTCAAACACACATCCAGCATTCACTCAGTCCTCCATCTGCTTGTAAAATCTTCAGTTCCTTCAACACTGTCACATTAACATTAAGAATACATCTCTGAAGAAGTCACATCGAGCCACGAATGAACATGCACTTCTTGAGTAGTATAACTGAGTTCAGTCCAAATCAAGCCTTCGTTCACACTTCTAGAATTGTTCACTTCTGTGAACAAATCAGCTTAAAATCTCCCAAAACTCTGAAACTTTGAATTGAGGTTACAGTAGGATCAGTCAGTGAGGTACTTCCATTAAAACAGAATAAATTCAGAATAAAAGTCCTGTGATCACATCCCACAGTGTTCACTAGGTTCCCAATCAGAGCGCTTCATCCTCAACAACACTCAACTAAAGCTGACCTGCTCCAACCAAAGAGAGAGAGAGAGAGAGATGCCTCTGCAGTTTAATATCTCTTTTATATGTGCTGCTGATGGTCCATGTGCTGAATCAGGATCAGATGCAACTCCCACTGATGTGGTTCTGCACCATGATGGTGATGGTGATGATGATGATGATGATGGAGATCGATCTGCACACACCATTGACCTGCCTCCAAATGAGACAGCATCTTACTTCTGCCTGCAGCCAAATAACGACACGGGGTGTTGTTCAATTCAATAGACACACACATTCGCCGCACAAGAGCTGATGAACAGCGCAGCACTACTGTGGCAATTGAAATGTTATTGTTTTCTCATGTGGAACTGAATTTCATCAGTTGGGAATGTTATGCTTCTTCCATGTGATATTATTTTGATAGTGTTTTGTGGATGTTCTACTGTGTATTAAGATTCTTTGGCGGTTCTGCTGTGTGGAAGCGTGAAGAGGTTCAAATGTTCACTCGAGGGAAAATGGTCAGTAACAGAATCCCACTGGTGTGAAGGTCAGAAAGGGTCAGCATAAAGCTGCTACTCCGTTTAAGGGAATAACGTCTATAAATATTTACTACTATGAAGGATGTATTCAGACTTCTGAAGGTGCCCCTACGTTAAACTGAACCCCACAGTCGCGAGATCAGAGCCGCTTCCATTCTAATCCTGCCGAGTCTCATCCTGTGCCAGCAGGCTGTAGACGGATAAATTTCATCCTCTGATTTACTTTCACTGCACAGGAACTTTGTCTTCTGAAACACACGTTGGTTTGGTTTGTTTAATATTTCCCCTTCTTTCTCCATCCTGCCATGATTCATTTTTATCCGGCTGTTTCACTCGTTTTGTACTCAGTCTGTGACATTCTTTCCATAGAGAAATCTTCAATGTCTAAGCAGTTGGGTCTGACTGACCGGAGTAGACGTCCAGTATTTAAAAGGGACAGCAGGATGAACTGCTCAACATTCCATCATGAGAAGAACTCAAGCTAAAACAGCTTTCTGTCATTTGAAAATCTCCAAAACAGAGCTGTCCAGAAACGGTGTGTTTATATCAGATGAGCAGACGAGATGGTCATGGCCCCGATAACATTCGTGCAAAATCTTCTCTCATACAACTAGGTGTGCCGGTCTATAAATGGGTTATAATCTAACTGCAGCAGTCTGTCAACACGAGCTGAAGATTTTATTATTTTCATTTGTTATTCATCATTTTCCATGTTTCATTCATGTTTGGTATTTCATAAATCTGTTTCATAGCATGACAGGTCAACAGAAAAAATTTCATTTTGCTTAATTTTGTCAGTTTTTCCTCACTTTCTTTTCAATCACATTGTTCCACTGCTGGTTGTTTGATCATTAATATCATTTGATATTAAATCTGATATAAAATGTAATTTAATATCTCCAGAACAACTGGCTCAACTCACTTACACTCCAACTGTTAATGAGTACAAACCCTAACCCTCATTCACCAACCGGTTCTTTGTTTTTAAAACCCCACATATGTAGTTTCCTGATAATTAGGACATTTACTGTTTCTTCCTAATTGAAGATTTGTTCTTCTACAGTTGTATAATATTATACTATTTATTAACTAAGTAATTACGAACAAATGCAAGAAAACTGAAAATACTGGTAAATGAAACCCATTGTTCTGTACAAATAGAGCAGCAGTGTAAAGCTACCGGGTTCTGGAGCAGGAGGTTGTGAGTTGGAGTCCAGCTCTGTTCTCCTCCAGCACTACCACCACTGGGCTCCAAAGCTCGACCCTTAACCCCAAGTTGCTGCAGGGAGACTTGGGTTCAGGGAGAACACCCACTTACTGCTGTAAATGTAAAAGTGACCCACTGCTGCTGTTCAGCAGATTTTAATTGACTTGATAAAGTTTAAGGTTGTGGTCAGGAAAAGGTCTGTGTGAAGCTGGAGATCCTGGTGAGTGTGAAGGCTGCTGGGAGATATCTACTGATGGTTCTCCAGAGTGCACAGAAACTCCTAACCTTCAGCAACACCACTGCTGCTTGTTACTGACACCACCACTGCACTCTGCAAGTGACCCTGAGACCGTGACAGAGCTGCCAAAAGCACGAACACTTCAAACACCTTGAGCACTGCAACACTGAACACTTCACCACACATCTGAACAAACCTGCAACCTGAAGAATAAAACACATTACCAACATGAAACACCGTGGCACTGAGCATAAAACAGTGAACAATCTCGACACCATCACACTGAACACAACAATTGTGCAGATGAAGATTGAATATTGAACAGTCATCCTGATTCTCAACTGGGGCCAAAACACACACACGCACATGTGGTACATATGCACATACAGTATAAGTAGGCATGTACGCATGTGTGAGAGGGTGTGGGTGTGCGCAGGAAGAGTGTACCTGGGAGTGTGTGCGAGTGTGAAGCGTCTCTGCAGGGCGATGGCTCTGTTCATGCGAAGCTTCCTGAAGATGAGAGGTGAGTGTCGTGGTGAGCTGCCCGGAGAGATTTTGGGAGATCCAGCAGGCGAGTTGCCTTTAGAGCTGGACTTCAGCTGCCCGTGAGACGAACCACAACTCTTCTTCTCCTTCTCCTCTGAACCCTCATATAGTAAGTCACTCATCTTTTTACACTTAGCAGGTCTCGGTTCCCTGGAACGCGTGAACACCGTCTGTCCTGCGTCCTGCCTCACTTACACCATTCTAAACCCTACAGTCCAGTGCTGCTGCTGAAGAGAACAAAACGCTCAGAACTCCAGGAAGTGTAACGAGCCCAAACTGCAGAGCCGGGATATGGATCTGACCAGTGGACCTTTCCTCTGTGTTTACATAACTCCCCCCCCCACCCTCCCCCACTCTGGACATGGCAGAGTGATTAACAGTGACAGTGAACCACAGCAGAACCAGGCCCCGGGCCCCGGGCCCAACTCCACCAGGAGCTAATCCATTTCACTTTATTTCCTTTCCCACTTCCTCACTGCACTAAAGCCATCAGATCACACCAGCCCCTCTAACAACAAAACTACAGGACCAGGATTTAGCAGAAGTACCATGTACCGTGAGAGCACTTTCCAGCAGCGTCACAAAAACAGCAGAAGTAGAAGTGTAATAAAAAAGCCTCATGAAATAGTACATAATGTTAATCCTAAAACAAAAAGCCAGCACATCAGCAGTGTCACAGTGATCCTTTATCTCCAACAACCAAGCCACTCACTGCAGGCTCAGACCATCAGGAATAAAAAGGTGATAAACTCTTTTAGTTCACTTTCTTAAAAGAAAAGATTCCTAGAGATAGAGTTGTCGTCAAGACACCTAAACCAAGTCCCGACCAGGACCACAGCATGTCGAGACCGAGACAAGACCAA
>JAVGVS010000681.1:138413-143413 GCA_032718565.1 Distichodus sexfasciatus | reverse complement strand
GCGCTGGCCTCTATTCTGTGTCCAGTGATTGAAAACGCTGATTAGGATAGAGTCCAGCCGCTCACCTCTGACCCGCCGAGTCCCTGACGGCTGCTTTGGAGCCGGAGTCTTCAAAAGTTACACCTTCTCCCTCAGCTTTCTCTGACTTGTGGAACTGCACTAAGCCACTCTTCACCTTCATCGACCTATACATCCATCTATCCATCCATCCATCGATCTACTAACCCTATCTATTTATCTATTGATCTATCTGTCCGTCCATCCGTCCACTAAGTGATGCTTCAGCTTCTGATCTGAGCTCAGTTTTATCTCCACATTTTCATTTGTTTTGGAAAAACTCTCTTTTTGGAAAACAGTATTTGTCAGCGTAAAGGACTTTAGTCCGTGGAGAACTTTTGACAGCAAACTGATGAAGCGAACGCTCCACGGTCAGCACCGAAGCTCACTCGCTTGACTAAACGCTCGGCGAAAAGAGAAGGCATTATCGAACACTGTTGCGTTCTCCCGCTGACGGAGAAAAGGAAGATGGCGCTATCGACCAGGCGGCGTAGACAGCCGAGAAGAAAATCTGGGAGAATATCCATTACTCACTCTTTCAGATCGTCCTTTCTGTCCGGTGGGCGACTTTCGTTTAAAGACGGCCCGTGTGAAATTTGAGGTAATTGTCCGGGGGAATTGAGTGGGGCCCAGTTAATTAAATGTAGCTGGGAAATGGGTGTGGTGTCTGAGCAATGCTGTCAGAATTA
Source organism: Distichodus sexfasciatus (assembly GCA_032718565.1). Taxonomy (NCBI): domain Eukaryota; kingdom Metazoa; phylum Chordata; class Actinopteri; order Characiformes; family Distichodontidae; genus Distichodus; species Distichodus sexfasciatus. The sequence goes on along the minus strand of JAVGVS010000681.1, from coordinate 142,667 downwards.
GCTCCTGATGAAAGCTGTTCTCTCCGTAATCCATACGCAAGCAGCAAAAACATGAGGGCGCTGACGCTGCCCGATCGGGGGACGTTCATCGATGCTTCACGTAAAACTCAATCGTCATAAGAACACGTCTTAGCTGAACAGTGGAAACGCGTGCAGCGTGTTGCTGTTTGATTCTACATTAAAGGTAGTAGGCGGTAGAAGAAAGTCGGGACTGAATACGTTGCTTTCAGAGTCCGGCCAGCGTAGACTTTGGTGGCTCAGGCGGACACGACACCGTGCAGTCGTTTACGCTGGCAAGGCGCTGGTTATTCCATCATCGTCACAGGGAACTGCTAACGGCTTTACCAAATGAGAGAGAAAATAAACACCTCTCCTCCTGTTTCTCCCTGTCTCGCTCTCTCTCTCTCTCTCTCTCCCTGGAATGATGAAATGGCGCCTGGGGGAAAATCCCAGGGATGCCCCACCACCCGCTGCTCTCGTCGATTTTTACAAAGAAATATCTGCAAGCGCTGACCTCACATCGGGACCAGAAGTAATCGGATCTCCTCCACTGGAATCCGTCCACAGATCAGTAGCTTTCATACGTCTAGAGAGTGGAACTGGAACTGTGTCTTTGTGGAAATTGATAAGACCCACGCCGCTGGACGTATGCAGGATCACGCTACGCGGCATCGTTAGCGTTGGGATTGTCTCTCTGCAGCCATTCAGCTCCCGTCACCAAACCCTGGCGTCTTCAGCCGCTCAGCTGCATGAGAAACGGCGAAATATATTTACAGGCCTCGCTATCGCTGCGAGAGCGGCTTTTTTTAATTTGGGGAGGCTGATCGCGGGTCTGCGGATGAGAGAGATCTCCGGAACGGCAGCGAGGGGAGTGAAAGAGGAAAGTGCCGCTTCACAGCAAATTCAATTAAAGGAGAGCGGCTGAGATAAAGGCCGGCGAAAGCTGAACCCGGCCTGGAGAATATTACACACGGGCCCCAAAAATATGGAATCATTTGTGATTATTTTCTCTCTCCCTCCCTCCCCGTGTGAGAGTGTGGACTCGTTTGTGATTATCGTCTCGCTCCCTCTCTCTCTCACTCTCTGTTCTTGTTTTTCTCTTGCTCTTCCCTGAATTTCCTGTCGCCGCCCAACCCGATGGCCACTGCCCAAAAGCTGGCCACTGCTCCTTTACGGTGTCACATGTGGTTGTGGTGCACTGTGTGCTGGGCTGTGTTCACAATCACAAATCACTCACTTTCATTCACTACTGGTTTTATATGCTGCACAAGAGAGGATTTGGAAGATGTTGTGGTGTGAAAATCTTTGATAAAGATTTCTACACGTATCATATCAGTTACCGTATTTATAGACTTGTCTTACTGAGTTTTTGATGAGCATAATTACCTGTCACAAAAGGTTAAAAAAAATGGTACTTTGCCGTGCAGTGAAACCTTCTGCCTGTTTTTGCAGCAACTTTTCTAAAAACATCGCGGTGTTTTTAGCCACTTTGTTGTGGTTAAAAATTTGAGATTTTTTCCCTCTTCAGAATTATTCTTTAGCGATTAATAAAAATGACAAAACCATTATGCATTCGGATAAATGTTAACCATTATCCATTCGGTTATTTTTGAAGGCGTTTTTATCACACGTTCCCTGCGTCTTCCAAACCTAACAAGGAAGTGAGTTGGCTGACATACGGCTCAGCGTTTTGCGGGAAACGAAAGTGATCGGTGCAAAATTGCGGTCATCGGTCAAAATTGCAAGGTCGGGAAGAATTGGAGGAGATTGGCTGAATTTGTGTTAATAGTTGCTATAGCGACATCGCAGAACGCACCAGCTCGTCATGTAGCCTCCCTCACTTAACGTGCATCTCTCGTTCGACTGGTGCTGGACGTTGGTCATCAGTTTCCCCACTTCACCGATGCTCTTCCACTGCACCAAATAGAGAGAGAGGTTTCAAATGCTTCTTGGAGTGTGTTTCTCCAGAAAGGGAAAGGGCTGCGTTACGGCCATGATGAAGGTGATCAATTATCGGAAATCCCGACAACAGTACACTTCCACCTCCGTTTCGTTCCCTCTGTAGCAAAGTCTTTGAGTCACTTCACAGTTTGTTGCGTCAAATCCAGCAGTGGAGGTTCGGCCGGCGTTCTAATGGGCTGCAGTGGTGGCGGGGGGGAGAGCTGGACGCTTATAATGCTGAATTATACATTGACACAGCGCCGTCGTGAGTGTGTGTGTGTGTGTGTGTGTTATCAGCAGAAAGCAGCTGTGACATCAGTGCAACTTGCTGAGGGCAAATGTGTGTTTTGTGTCCCGGCTTGTGTGTTTATGTGTGTGTGTGTGACTTCATTACCAAGCTTGTGGACTCGGTCAGATCTGTGTTCATACACGCTCCGGCTGTGATCGCGCAACATTAGGATGTAAACACACACAAACTCACGAACGCCGCAGTTTAAACATCCAGATTAGTGTCGACTACACGAGGTGTGTGTGACCGAGTGCTGTTCTGCTTGTGTGTGTGTGTGTGTGTGTGTGTGTGTGGGTGTGTGTGTGTATTTTGACTGGTCGATTTTGGAAGAGAAGAGGAATTGAGGAACAGATGCGTCGCCGTGGAGGAGGTGTGTGTGTGTGTGGCAGGTCTCAGTGCTCACACACACACACACACACACAGGGGTGTCTTGGTTCGCTTCCAGGCCGGCACAGATGGACCGGAACACCAGGAGGCGGTCAAACTCACGGGCCAATCAGAGCGAGGCGTTCACCTAACTCACCAATCAAGAGGAAGGAACATTCTGTTCAGCCAATCAGGGAGCAGAACACACACTTTTTCATTATAGCCGTCACTTTAGTTTCGGTCTCCGTGGACGCAGAAAGCAAAACGCACAAGAACTGAGGCAGATACATGGAGAGGTCACATCCAGTCAAATCGTTTGCCTGATAATCCTAATCGAACCGAGTGGTCAGACCAGTGAAGGGTCACACCGCTACTAATTAGTGGACAAACACATGACCAGGGACAAGTATCCTCCTCCTAGCAGCGCCCAGCACGTGTCCCAGCGCTTATTCACTCTCTCACACCTTTTATAGCAGCACACCCACACACACACACAGGAAAGATTAGACATGATTGAGCCCCTTGTGGACGTCAGCGTCATAGACGTTAGCGCAGCTTCTCTCGGCTCTGCAGCAGTGGAATGGTAAAAGGTAAAGACGCAGATGTTACCGGAGTGTCGTGAATCTGCCGTGTTGGTGCGCGTCCACTCCACGGGGCTTTATGGCCGAGTGCTGCAATTTAGGCTTCATTTCAGCCCTTCACTCTCCACTGGACTAAGTGTGTGTGTGTGTGTGTGTGTGTGTGTGTGAAGGAGAAACTCTTTTTTGTACCCAACAGCTTGAGTGAATGCTAAATGGGTTAAAGTGTGTGCGCGTGCGCGTTTGTGTGTGTGTGCGCACGTGTTTGTGTGTGTGTGCGCACGTGTTTGTGTGTGTGTGCGCACGTGTTTGTGTGTGTGTGTTTGTGTGTGTGTGTGTGTGTTTTTGTGTTTGTGTGTGTGTGTGTGTGTTAAAAGCAATCATTTGAACGGTGCAAATGCATTTTGGTAAAAGGTTTTGCTGGAGAGGAAACACAATAAGGGGGAGCGCAGTTTGATTTGAGATTTTCTAAAACTAGGGAAAGGTTGAAGACACACACACACACACACACACACACACTGCAGTGAGAGAGGAAGATTGCTGTGGAACGCACGATAATATCGGACTCGTATCGGAATCAGACTGATGATCATACTTTTCTATGCATCTCAGGAAATAGGCGGGGGTTGTAGCTTAACGGCTCTTAACGTGCGCTATTTGACTTGGTACACTACATAGGGCGTGTTTGGGGCGTGACTTTTTCTTAAAATCTTGTACACTTTGCTCCAAACATATTGGATATCGGCATCGGCCAATAATTCCCATATGGTGCATCCCTAGTTAAGTGTGTGTGGGTGTGTGTGTGGGTGTGGGTGTGTGAGGTTTGTCCAAACGGACTCCAGAAGACTGTGGTGCGGTGACTTCACACAGCCCTGAAGGCAGCAGGAAATTAAAGTCAGATTAAGCAGAGACACAGCTCTTTTATGTGGTGTTTATATGGTAAAATCCCGTAATATTTCCGGATCAGTTTTTTTACGGGAATGCGGGTAGAAAGGCCCTGCGACGCCAGCGCATCAGGTCGACACACGCAGCAGCCGCTCAACAAACACGAGACGACGTGCAGACGTTAGAAAGCCCACT
>JAVGVS010000681.1:125913-135913 GCA_032718565.1 Distichodus sexfasciatus | reverse complement strand
TGTGTGTGTGTTAGTGTGTGTGTGTGTGTGCGCGCGCAAAGTGGAGCATGTAGTTGTCATAAAACTTTCACCAACAACTTGCGCGCACACAAACACACACACACACACACACACAGTTGCATGACTGAATATTGAATTGACTCTGTATTGGTTGTTTGTGGTGTTATTCCACACATCATTAACAACACAGTTTATCACACACACACACACACCCCTTTCCCTGCTCTTCCTCCACAAGCCTTTCCTCTGCAGGCCGGCGCGCACTCATCCATTCAGCTCTTGCTGGCCGCTGGCGTTGGGGAGGACGGCCGCAGCGGCGCTGGAGTTTGCGCTGGACTCACACCCTCGCCAGGCCGAACGACTACAAATGACTTTTTAATATTTATGGCCTTTTAATTCAGGAAGGACGTCTAATGGGCTTTCTCTCTCTCTCCCCTCTTCTCCCCGCCGCGTCAGTCGCACCGCTTCCGCTGCTTAATGGCCCGTTTAAACACCAAGCGCAGACGCACGCAGCCGTTAGTGACCGCTGAGGAAGGTCAGAGCCTTAAAAGGACTCCACGATAGTCCAAACACCCTTTTATTCAACATCATTAACCAGATTCATTCTCTTCTAATATTCACTCCTACTTGATTCACGCTTAAGAGTCTGCGTCTTACTGGAGAGTGTGTGTGTGTGTGTGTTGCGTCGGCAGTTTTCCCTCTGACGCATGTGTGAGATGTAAAGGTGTGAAGAGGCTGCCAGCTTTTACGCTGCGGTGGTGTAGGGCATGTAGAGCTGCTGTCTTTTTACATGCTGCATGAACACACACACACACTGCTCTGCACATCTGCTGTTCACCTCATTAAGTGTATGTGTGAATAAAGCTAACACCGCTGTACACACACACACACACTTAACCTTCACATCTGCTGCTTCAACTCTTCATCTGCGCAGTGTTCCAAAACACAAACACACCTTTAAACACACACATCCCACAAGGGGTTTCAGCACCTGGGACTGGAGCCACCTGCCGTTCTGGCTCACGCACACACACACACGCAAACACACTAACACACACACACACTGTTCTAAAGCAGCACATGTTTACAGCCTACTACTCGGATCCCTTTAAACTAGGGATATAGAGCGACGCCGATGTCCCGCGTTGCCACAGTTTCACTGCACGCTCAGAAGTTTGGCACAAAATAACGCCAAGAAGACAGAAGGCAAGGGCCGCGTAAAATCCCACCTCGCACTTTGGACATGCCCGGCACTAGCGCGACCTTTCTGACGTACAATAAACGCATCATCAAATATAGACTGGAAATATCGGGCAAATCTCTCATCGGTCTGATTCTGACGACTTGATTATCGATGAAGCGATTATTGTCCGATTCCGATATCATCCTGCGTCGCTACATCAAAGCCAACCAAACCACGTCACGGTTTAACTGTGACGCCCACTCAAAGCCTCTTTATTCCGGAACGGTGACGCCGCCGCGCTGCGCACCTGCCTGGGTGGATCTCGTTATACAGTTTACAGAGTCGGATTGTTTCATTCGCACCTCGTCCAAACCGTGGAGAGAAGCCAGTGGTGTCCAGCACCAATACGTTTACATTTCAGCAGCTGTGGGGCGACACGGCGCTGGTGAAATATTACAAGGATAGTTTGGTTTAAGATGAGTCTGCTTATGTATCGTACAGCTGTCGAGACTTCATGGAATATTTATGGCTCATAATCAGAACTGAAACCTACGAGTTTAGTTGATACAGATTGGAGATGAGAGATTACGAGATGCGCTTCTTTTGTTTTATTTCTACATTTCTCCTCTTACGTCCATGTGTCCAGCATTATGCTTTACACACACACACACACACATGTCAAGAGAAGATTGCTCCTGTCCTCTCCTCTCTGTCTTCTCTGTCCCGCTGCACCTGGCAGGTGGTAGACATGTCTCACACACACACACACACACACCCCAGTGGTGTAATCCGGACAATTCCAGATGAGCAATAAGAGAGTTCTAGTCTTAACACTGTGTCCTTTCCGTCCTGTCCAAATGTTTTACATAAATTTAATCTCAGCCCCGTAAGCCTCTGCTTCACTCTCAGCCCCTCGCAACTCAGCGCCGCGGGAAAATGACTTTTATTTGGCCTCGTTTTCAACATCCACAACACGCACTGCGTAATGAAACCAGGCAGGTAACTTTGGAGCGAGCGGTCATGTAAGTACAGAATGAAAAAAGTGCAGTAAAGCCATGTACTGGTGTTTTAGTGAGATTACATTCGATGTTTGAAGAATTTTCAACAACGAAAACCTCGTCCCGTAAATTGTCTTTCGAGTCAGCGTTGGGTTTTCAGTCATCACCCATTCTAGAAACGCAGAAACACGATCAATGTCTCACTGTTCACGCTTCTAAACCAACACATAGAAATAATATAATCCCAATCCCAATACCTAAACGTAACCCTAGTGTCGCCCCCAAACATACCCCAAATTCTGATACTTCAACCGTAAATATCATTTGCTTTGCCCCATTCTAGCCCTAAACCAAATCACAAAACCTAACCTTAATCTTAGTCATTCCAATTCTTAAATTCACTCATATTCCCTAATCCTAATCCAACCCCCAACATAAGCTCCTTAACTCCTCACAACTAACCCTTATTTAATCTTAATTCTGACACTTAACAATAATGTCTACACTTTACCATCATACCGCACCAAACTATGTTACAACCCAGGATTTAGACCTTCTTCTCCGCCACATAACCCTCATCCAGGTAAATAATCTCAGACCTAATCTACACCCTAATCTGACATACGCCCTAATAAATAGATCACGATCAAGGTTACTAACAGAATGTCACTGTACTGTGTGCTGTGGTGCTGGATTACAGGATGATGGGTGGGATTGGACTCTACTGCATCTCTCCGGGGCATATTCTCGTCCGAAACACTTTGAAGATGTCAGAGTTTTCCATGTTCCAATCTGTAGATAATCTGTCATCTTTACGGTAATCTGTAATGGTACAAAAAGGGATCTCTTCCAAGCAATTAGAGGACATTCACAGGAGACAAAAAGGCAACAGAAGGTTCTTTATTTATATTTTAACAATAAAAATATCAACAACGTCTTGGATTAAGTCTTATTTTGTTGCTGTTGCTATTTGTGCGCTGTTTAAAAGGAGCGGTAGGAACAAAGGGACACATGAAGGCAGAATCCCTCTCTGCTGAAGCAAGGAGCGTAAGGGAGGTAAAAGTACACCAGATGCTGGACATTAGCGCTGGACACGGGGAAAGATGCAGCTCTGAAAGGAGGAAGGGAATAAGAGCTCATCGAGCCGGACGGGAAATGCGTGTGTATACGCCTTAATGCGGGACACACACACACACACAAGCACTGCTTTTACCGCAAATTGACTTTAATGGAGCAGGAAAAGACATCTTGTCGAGGACGCGTCCGTCTTGCCGAACATTACTCACCTCACTTTGCGTGGGAACGTTTGCGTGTGTGTGTGCAAGAAAGACAGGACATGTCGACCCACTCCACAGAGCAGGCCATAAAGAAAGGAACGCTTTTCGTTCGAGCACCCGCTTTGTTGTGGCGGTATTGAGGGGCTTGGAGGGCGGTAACATAAAGCCCATCTGTTCCATGCGGCTCTCAACACCTCTATTAGTCACACGCTTCATAAAGCGAAAATGTCTACAGCACAGGGTTGTCCCGCGGCGCCAAACGTCCACAAACGTTCTCCATTTCCCTTTAGTCACTCTGCCGAGTACAGGTGGTCTGATGTTGGTTGTTCAGGGCCGATATCGATAGCGATTGTTGCTAGTTAACGGGGCCGATAACCGATATTTGGAACCGACGCAAAACTTTAAACAATATTCTATAAACATTTTAGTAAGATTACAAAACGGTGGAACTTCACTTTGAACCTTAAATACTTTTAGCATTGCACAACTCCAGTTCTAATGTAGTGTACAAGATTTTAAGAAAAAGTCACTTCCCGCCCTGTGTAGTGTACCAAGTCAAATAGGACACGTGTGACACTCCATGTGCACTACCTAGTGCGTAGAGAGCCGTTAAGCTACAACCCCGGCTTTTTCCTGAGATGCATACTACCACATAGAAAAGTATGATAAAAGCGCCTTACCTACCATACTATTAAGTGCGGCAGTACGCGGATCGGGACACGGCCCATGTGCCCATCGCCCATCGCTAGGTGAGGCAAGCGCTTGCTTGCGAACGCTCCACTGCGTTGAACTTTGGCACAAAATAACGCCATACATCTGTATAAACTTGGACTTTGGCCATGCGTGGCACGAGCGCTAGCTTTCCCTCATATAATAAATGCGGCTGAAAATATCGGGAACATCTAAGCATCGGTCCGATGCCCATGACTTTAATCAATTATCGGCCGATTCTGATGTGATTCCGAGATTATCGTGCGTCCCTAGTAAAACTCATACCCTCTAAAAACCAAATGTGCCCTGCTGTAAGAACACAGCCTAGTCTCCGCCGCCAAAAGCGCCTTGTTTTGTTCGGACAAACTGCCGTTGACCCCGTCCGAGAGGGAGGAATAGATGGATGGAGCGGAGGAGGGAGGGAGAGACCTAACAGATGCTGTTTGATAAAGCGGCGAGGAATTTGGCCAAACTGCAGCTTTGGCTAACTGCACCGTCCTTCTCAGACCAAACAGTCTGCAGCGCCGCTTTGAAGCTCTCCACCCAACGCATCCGCAACGCAGAGAGAACGCTTCGCCACGGCAGCGCGAGCCCCTTTTACCGCTTTGTTTTGTCTGGTAGCGCGCTATCAATTCCTATTTTTTTTTTAATTTTAGACGACAGACGAGCCATTGTCTGGTTCCAAATAAATGAGGAAGACGTAAACTTGTCAGTGCAGCTCGGAGTCGGAGTGGATATTTGGGTTTGCAGCGAGGTTCAAAGCATGAGAAAAACCTCCAGACTTCGTGTTTGGCTGTCAGACGTCGGCCAAAAACGCTGCTCAGATTTCCAACTCAAAACGACAGAAAATAGAAGTGAAGCAGGAGGGAGAAAATAATTGTAGCCTGCTTGTGTTTTATGTGACCACAGACCCTGATGAAATGACCAGAATAGACTCTAATCTGGCTCATGATGGGCACTTCAGGCTGCTTTACTGCTGACCTCTAAACCCAGGTTAGCTTCTCACTAGTGTTTCATTTAATCCTTGTCTAATCCTGTCCTAATCCCAACACTAAACTGTGATCTTCTTCTAGTCTTTCTCTGTTTGCGGCCTATTTGTATAAATTGTTTGAATACCTTACAAAATTGATACAGCATCTTATCTCTAAACGTACGCCTAATCTTAATCCTCATCCCAAAACTAACCTAATCCCATCATCATTACATCTAATGTAATTCCCAGTGCCTAACCCTAATCTAATCCACAACCAAATCCTAACGTTTCCTCTAATTCTAAATTCTAACATTCTACTCTAATTCTAATGTTTACATATCTCACAGAAGTGTCGATTTAACCCTACGCTTAATCCTAATCTAATCCCAATTCCAACACCTAATCCTGATCATTTTATTCTAATCACCACCCTAACCTTAACCCCAACACTATCTTATCACCTAATCTAACTCCAGAAAATCCAGACACCTAACCCTAACCGTAATTATAATCTAACCTAATGTAATCCTAATCTCTAATCTAATCGAACTTTATTTTACCCGACTTCCTTAAAATATGTCAATATATTCAAAACTGTCTTAGTATCACTCGAAACCTGCACCTCAAAACATGCACATCTAATCTTAATTTAACCCTAATCTCCACACCTAACGCTTATGTTATTCTAATCCCAAACTTCACCCTAGTCTAATGCTAGCCCTAATACTCACACGTCAAGCCCTAGACTGACATTCCCCTGCATGCTGGACCAGTATAACTACAGCACGTATGCGGCACATCCTTTATGATCAGATTAAGAAGGTGAGCGCGCTGTTCCGTCGTGGATTAACCTCTTTGTTAGATGAGTATTTTGAGTGTTTATTTCCGGCGTGCTGAAAGGATGTGTGTAGCGCTTGGGTTTGGTTCTACAGCCAGCGTTGGTGTAAAGGGGCTGCGTCATCCCCTGGTCTCCGCTGCGGCGAGCTGCTGCGGTTTGGGCACTGCGTGCCTGCTGTGGTGTGTGTGTGTGGAGGGATTGGAGAGATTTGGAGAGCCCTTGCATAGTAGGGACGGAACATGGTGTGTCTGTGTGTGTGTGTGTGTGTGTGTATATGTGTATGTGTGTGTGTGTGTGTGTAATGAGTTTCTTCTCCCTATCTAAACAGTTCACTTTTTTTCTGGTGTGTGTGTGTGTGTGTTTTGGGGGATCTGTGTCCAGATGAACCTTCTCCAGAATTTCATTACTCTCACTGTCTGAGATGGAGTTTATTTGTGTGTGTGTGTGCGTGTGTGTGTGTGTGAGAGAGAGGGTTTCAGTGCCAAAATTAGTCTGGCCTGTTGTACGAGTCTGGTTTAATGTAGGCCTCCTCTCTGTGTGAGACTAGAAATAATGTCCTTGTAGTCAATAGGGAACAAATTAATGTGCACAAGTAGAGAGAGAGTGTGTGTGTGTGTGTGTGTACGTCTAAGTGAGACATCACTGAAATCACTGGGCCGGCTGCATCAAAGTGTAATTGTTGTTCCTCCAGATCTATATCCTAATTGGCTGTTCTGAATGGCTTAATCGAGCTGTAATTAACAGATTTAAAGCCGGGTCGGAGGAGCAGCCCTGAATCAAGGCGGCCAGACTCGGCACTTCGGGCCACGTCCATAAGCAATAACCAGCCAATAGTCATCAGTCCCGCGGCCGCCTGCTGTCACCATTAGCAGAATTGACCGCTCCGCTTTATTTGACCTGCCGTCACTTTCTGGGTTTGATTTAACGCAGGAGCGCTCCCGTGACGACGGGAAGGGAGAGGGAGAGTGTGGGAAGAGATGCAGAGTTAGACTAGCGGTTTAGCGGCTAGGACGCTCGCCTCTTGGAGGTGGTGTGTGGCTCCACGAGCAAGACCCTTAACCCCAAGTTGCTCTCAGGGAGACCGTCCCTGAAATGAGGAAGGTCGCTCTGGGTAAGAGCCTCCGCTAAATGCCGTAACCGACGCACGCGTTTTTGTGTTGTTTATGAACCCCTTTGAGGGCCTGTGTCCACCAGATGCATTTTTTCCTGCCGGCCCTTACTTACAGAAACCACACACAAACTGTCGGAATCTTAAGACCTTGATCTTAACGCACATTATAGTGATACCTCTGTATGTGAAGTTATTTCTGAGCACAAAAACGCAAGCAATTGCGTAAAACGCATTAGTTACATGATTCGTGATGTAAACACGTGTGTTAGTGCTCACGGCTGTCATACTGTATGCGCAAAAATGTAGTTCTCTAACGGAAAGGCCAGAAGCAGCTCATTTTAGAAGCACACACTAGAATAACCCTTAATGAAAAGGTAGAAAATTCTTCTTAGGTCTGTAAGGCTTCAGTTATAGCACAAAGAATGGAGTTAGGCTTTAAAATTGACCCCAAAGAATGAAGATCGACACCAAAAATTCTAGTAAGATATTAAAGAATAGAGTTATACAATATTACAAATAAAGGTAAATTAGAATTATTTCTAATGGTTTTAAACTGGGTTATTATCTATTTACACTTTGGTAAAACCACTTGATAAAGCACTTACTACGCTGAAGAATTTTCTTTTAGACAGAGACATGAACACATTGCTTGAGATTGGAGTGGGACAAATAATAACTCAGAATGGGCTTGAATACTTATATTTCTGTTATGTTTTAGTACTGAGAAATTTGGGGTATTCATAGCTACAACATGGGATCAGAGTGATACAGTGACATTTACTGTTGCCAAATCAACTAAAATTCAGAATTAATAGTAAAACTCATAACTAAAGTTAAAGATAAACCCCCAACACTGGACTTGACCGCCCCAGCCCTGAAAGCACTGTCCCTGCTGCTCTTATATCACATCTCATATACAGCAGATCCCCGTCTTCCCTGATGTTATGTACACAATCTAACTGTAACACACACACAGAGGCTGAAAAGCGGCCCTTGATTAGGATGAAGTTTGTAATCAGTGAGACCGTGTACCTCTTTGATTGCTCCTGTGTGAAGCCTGCAGTCGGTGTGTGACTGTTGAGACAGATCTCCAGCCGCAAGCGTGAACGCTGGAGCTGATGATGATTGTGCAGGAGTGCGGGTCAGAGAGAGTGGACAGTGGCCCTTTAGCAAGTGTCTCGGCCTGTGTTCAGGCCTCACTGGAAATCATATGATGAGATGCGAGAATTGATGTAAAAAATGAGAAATATTCCTGATATTAGTATCAGCTTCACCCTCTACATCACTACAGTTGCTGTGAGAGAAAGCTCTTTTCTACTTTTTGCACTATGCCCCAAAAGTTGTCCTGCGATCCTCCAGGTGGCCACTAGTGGTCACTGTTTTCTGGTTGCTCTCTGTGTTGGTCTGTGTGTTCCTCATGTTCATGAACTCACACCTCTCTTTTGGGTTAATTCCATTTCTGGATTTAAAGCAACTTGAGAATTCATCATCATCTTGTCCTTCTTCTACGGCTGCTCCCACCACAGTGGTCATCAGTTCCCATTTCTTCCTGTCCTCTGCATCTCACACCAAGCGTCTGCATGTCCTCTGTCACCACTTCCGTGTACCTCGTCCATTCCTTTAGCTTCATCCCCAGCCTCCTTCTCCCGATAGCAGCAGCAGCAGCAGCACATCTCCATATCCTCACAGTCTCTCCAGACCCACCAACTTGAGCTGTCAGCTGTCCAGCTCTGCGTCTGCTGCCATCTGTCCTCCGTACATGTGAGAATCCATCATGGATGGGTGGATGGATGGATGGATGGATGGATAAAGTGCTTGAATTGTAAGAGCCTGAGTTCGATGTGGTGGAGATTTTGGCCTCCAGTCTCTGAGCAGATTTTGATTTGATGGGACAGTTTGGCTTTTGGGCGAGTGTAGGGACTCCTGTACCATACAGTGTTACAGTTCTGTAAGATGCTCATAAAACAGTGAGTGAGGGTTCAAATCCCCGGTCAGCCTAAAACACACGCTGGGGCCCCTGAGCGAGAGCCATAATCCCAGATTAATCCAGGAAGCTAAGGATAAGAACCTGTAGTAGATGATTAAATGTAAATATTTAGCTTCATGTCGAAACTGCTGGGTGACCTCACGTCCCCTCGTTCTGTAGGCTCTAAAGGAGGCCACTCCAGTGTTCCAGTGTCAGCGAGCATTGTGGGATTGAGAAAAGCTGGATCAGAGCGACATGGTAGCACTCTCTCTCTCTGTCTCTCTCTCTCTCTGTTTCCCTGGAGAAGAGTCTCTCCTAGCGCTAATCCAATGACACACTGCAGGATCTGTCCACTGTGTCGAAGCGCAGCCTTGTGAAGTCTCTCGGGGGGGAGTTTTGGGTGCTGAGGCGCTGAACGGCTTTGCCTTCTCTCTCTCGCTCTCTCTCCCTCACACACACACACACACACACACATACACACACACTACAATAAGACCCAAACCCACTCCAGCCCTGATGGTGCAATAAGAGCCTCCGCTCGCCCCAGCTCTCTTTTATCTTTCATCTTCCCCTACTCGCCGGGCATTAAGAAAGAGAACGCTCAGATGAGGAGAGGGACGAGTGTGTGTGTGTGTCTTGTACCTTTATAAGCTGTAAAAGAGAGAGAGAGAGGGAGCAGTTCAAAGATGGAAAAATGAAGAAACTCCATATTAATCTCCTAATCTTATTAACACTAAAACGAAAAGCATACAGTCTCGCTTTTTCTCTCTCCCCTTCTCGCTCTCTCCATCGTTTATCTACAGCCTCCTCTCTTCCCTTTATTATCTTTCTCTCAGCCCATCTCTCTCTGCGTCTCTCTCTGTAATTTCATCTACTACTCTGGTACTGCTACTATGCTTTCCCTCATGTCTTTGCATCTCTCTCTCTTTCGCTTTCCCACTTC